>CAXAKX010001150.1:20288-82975 GCA_963969525.1 Ontholestes murinus | reverse complement strand
CTAACGAAACGATAACAAATTTATAGAAATAAAACACGTTTGACATCTTGTTCTATAAGAATTACAAACTCTACGTAGTATGTTTCCGTTTACTAATCGAAGCACATGTATTACCCTTTGTTCTAAAATTTCCCGAGTGGTACCCCATAAATGAAAGTAATAAGGTCAAGCGATCTTGCCGGGACCAGATGTTTTGCATATCTTCGGGATTAATAATTGGTCTCAAAGCAGGCATTTTCTTATTTATTAGTAGCTCCAAATATCTGTTACTAGTTAAATTGTAATCAAAGATGAAAGGACCTATTCAGTGGCTATCTAAAACGAAGAGAACTCAAAAAACAAAATAAAAATATAAAGAAAATTGCATACCATTTAAACAGCATTAGACATTAAAACCAAATCGAACTTAAAATCTTCTTTGATTTACCAAATGTGCACTTTCAGTTGACCAATGATGATCGAAATTCCTACTGAATACTCTTTTCTTTATTATAATTAATGTTAAATAATAGAAGAGATTATTAGTTGTATTGTTTCAACGTCACAATTCTATAAGAGAAGGTGTTTTGACTTAAGTAAATATTTAATAAACCATTTTATTTTACATTTTTTTGAGTCTCACCTAAATTGGAAATAAATGAGTAAAAATATTATCTGAATGGCAAATATATACTTTGTATGCAAATTTTCCACACCTAAAGTTATGGGTCATAAGTGGAAGAAGTGTTCTTCTTCAATAATATAATTTACTTTCTATATTATAATCTAAGTAACATAAAATAGCATAAAAGGTTTATTGATTTATATTTTCGTTATGTATAAAAAATTTGTGGAAAGTGGCGGTATTTTGTTTTTGATAGTTTCGAGGAATTTGATAGTTTGAAACGAAATTATCAATCAATTAATCAATCAAGAGATATCTCTTAAATGACATGAAGATCAACAATCCGATCATGATGATGCATGGCAGCTAATGTGATCATTATAATAAAAACTTACTGCTAATGCGTAATAACAAGTTCATCAGCAGAAGAGATTTAAAGTAAAAAATAATTAAATTACCTAGAATCCTTTAATAATAATTTAGATTACCTTGAAAATTAGGTCAATGATGCCTAGTAATGAACGTTATTTCAAAAATCATTTATTAGCTTTTAAAATAAAGTTAGTTTGATTACCTATTGGAGCATTTAACTCGACCAGCATTTTATGTGTATGATTTTAAGGCAGACTTAAAATCTCCAACGTGTACTTAATTCACGACTCTTTTTTAAATGCTTATATTCAATTCTTATAAGCCTTAGAGTTAATCAAAAGCAATGATAATTTTTTAAGTTACCGAATTTCCGATTGAGATAGTTTTTTTTTATCACTAACCACGAGTTAATTCTGTATTATTAAAAGTAGTTTTTCTAATAATATACGATCCCCAAGATTAACTATAACTCAGTTAAATAAATAATTAATCATATTTTGTTATGAAGCCTAATGTTTCAAATCTGATAATAAATTTAATAAAATGGTAATCAATGTTTAAGATTAAAAATAAGAATACTGAAATGGTTGTTAATTAATTAAGAAGTAAAGGGTTAACATTAGAGAGAGAGAAATATATTTATTGAAGGTAGAAGTTACAGTATATAACTATAACAATACTTTATCATGATTTCAGTTTTCTTCTTTTTCATGGCTCTCCAACGTAGGTCTTCCAACCTTGTATAATAATATTTTATACACATATTGAAACACTTACTATGTTTTTACAACAATTAATTTTGGTAAAAACATAGTAAGTGTTTCAATATGTGTTTAAATTTGGATTACCACCTAGTAACGGTCACAACCATCATGAATTTAATATTTTATAACAATATATTTGCTAATTAATTTTTAAATTTGTCAATATGGACACTATAGTGTGTATACATAAGTTATGGTGTAAATATATAAACCATATATTACATTTAATTTAATCTTTTGCATACAAGTCATTACTCCGATCTACTTGATTTATTATGTCAGTATATTTGTTTTTATAATGTATGTGTTATTATGTTATTTTTATAAATAGAATTATGTTGCCTGTTGCTCTCAAAGGGTTGATCGATCCTTAAAAGGTTTTTGAACGACAGCAGACACAGGCGTCGTAAATCAAACGTGTGCCGGGAATATCGAGGGCTGAAATTTGTTGCGTGTAAATTTTACGAATGTCTGGGGGTAAATACAGGGCGGGCGTGTTTGTGTCGGAATGGAGGGATGATTTCCGTAAATACTATTATAAAGTTTGCCCCGGGGAGTCTGTCTTCGCGATGTCGATGGGGTAATCCCGTGGAAATCCTCGTGTTTCATGTTTTATTCAGCACGGTGTCGCAAATTGTTGTCGTCCAGGACTACACACATTCTCATTCTCTCATTTTCGCTAAAAGACTTAGAATCACTAACGTTACGTGCATTTATTCAGTCGCCTAATGTATTATTGATTATATATCAGGATATAAATATATCGAGGGACAACTCTAAATAGCAAGTAAGTTATGTATGATATAAGCCCATATTATATAGTGTGAAAAAGAAGTTGCTGATAAATTCAATGATGTGTTTTTATAGTCCAATAATAATTATGTTCCGGAGTAACGAGATCAAACGATTGACAAATCGTTTTATAAATTGATTATTACTGTTTGTTAATTTCCTTAAAGAGATAAATTACCCTAAATTCAATTATACTAAATCCACGCATTTTTTTGGCATAAATAAATTCGTTAAACTATGTTTACCTAGTTCAACATCTAGCGGTATTAGCGGGAAACACGTTTTTATTTTTGTATCATTTTATATCATTTTCTGGCATTTATTTTCGCCACTAAAAATAAAGAGAAAAAAGTATGTAGTGTTTGTTATTTGCTAAAATCTAAGTCGAAGGAAGATTAACTTCTAAGAAAAGCCGCAAATTTTCAACATTCAGCAGTTACTGTTGTATAATTTGTTTTGGTTTTAGCTAAGAAATTATTTATTTCAATAAGTGGTTTGTTTTAAAGCTTTAGTAAGACCTATTATTGTAGTTTTGTAAAAATTTTCGTATATTATTATTAGTTAATTTTCTACAATCACGTAAATATACTATACTCGTATAATATAATAACGGTCTCCTGGCATGCCTCTTGCTTGTTTTATTATATATATTTTAAATATTGCTTTGATAGTTTTTATAATTAAGTTCATATTAGGGCAGGACTGACTGAGATTTAAAGATCTAATGGCGCCTATGCAGATTAATTTAGATATAGATTTACTTATATTATGGATATATTATGCAAAAGAAAATCAATATTTAGATGATAGCTCTATCTTCTCCTTTAATGCAATATTGATGGTGTATTCAAAACTAATAGATGTTTTCAAATTTAATTTTAATATTTATAAAAACTAAATTGCTCTGGATAAAATTTAATTTATTGAAAGTTGTGCTTTTTAAGATTATTTCAAAATTTTTAACTCTGAAGTAAAGAGAAACTGCTATGATGGTTATGTCACTATTTCTTATTAATTGTTATAAATGTCAATCCTTTAATTTAGCTAAAACAAGATAATATCTTGACTGTTTGTAGTTTGTTTAGCTTCTTACTGAGACTGGAAGGCGAAAAAGATAAATACCCTCCGACTTGCCGGCGACAACTCAATCTTTGGGCGTAATTTAAATTCATGGCGCGCGCCTGCATAAATTCAGGCACCAATTTGCACCTGGCAGGAAGGCCCCTGTTTATTCCCGGGGGGACGTTATTAATTGCTCGATTATTTAGCCGGAAAATGTCCACGCTGTTGGAAAAATCACGCCCATACGCAATATAATAAATTGCGCCGACTTGAAAAATATATTAGTTCAGAGAGTGGTTGGGGAACTATATACATGTCAACTAAAAATTAAATTATGGCCCCTGCACACAAGAGAAGAGACATTTGAAAAAGGTTATTTTTTATCTCATGATGTTTTGCAAATTGCTTCTACGTTTTAATAAAATATTCAGTCAGTAAACAGTTTTAAAAAGCTTAAAAAATATTTATATCAACACATTTGCATTAAATAATAATAGTATAGGTTGAGAATATATAATAATTCAATTCAATTGAGGTATGTTTCTAGTATTTTAATACTTATTTAATTAAAATATATCTTATTGTTAGTATAAATAAGGTAATTATGTAAAAATAAACATTTTATCATGTTTAAGTGGATTATATAGTAAATATAGCTAGTTTTAGATGGCTTTGTTCAATTAGAAAATTAAGTTAAATATCAATTATTATGACAACTAGACGTTTTAACATCTAAATAACAGCAATTATATCGCTCAATCCAATGGAGGATCGATTCAACTCTGCGGAATTGCCTGTACCGAACGACAGCAATTAATAATTAATGCATTTCCTATGGATTCGTTAATTTACGTAATGAACATATTTGTTTTGGTACATAAATCGTTTCATGTTTACTCCAAAATTGTCGTCTGAAATTAAGCGTCCAATAATTACGAATTAATTACCCATTTTGACTTTGATATTAATGCATATTTGCTAATCGATGTATGTAATGCAATTTGCCAATGTAATAATACTCTACAACTATTCCAATAAACCGCAATAAAACACATTATGTTTTTACACCTGTAATATATTTCATTAATTACCTGTCTAATAGTACTTTTATATGAATTCGTAATTAAAATAAATATTCATTTTAATTAATTAACTTAGCTTAATTAAATTGGCATAACGAAAAGTGTTATGCAATGACTATCTGCACGTGTTTCGCTGTATCACAGCTCCTCAGTGCAGTTATGTTATAATTTACGTTCGTCTTTCCTAGTGAAAGGCCGTCACAACAATGAATCAATTCCAAATAGAATTGAAAAATTGCCGATGTTCGATTTTCAAGGCACATTTAAAAAACGATATCACCATAGATAAAAAGCTTGCTCTGGTGCAGTATTAATAATAATAAAATTAATTTCTCTGAGAATTTCTGCACCAATGTTTTACAGTATAAATAATGTACATTCACTGTTCTATTACTAATGTTATTATTATTAATACTGCATCAGAATATCAATATTAAATTGACACATCTAAATAATATAATATTTGATAATGTAGCAATAATTACCTTAAGTATTCCTATCTGCCGATTGACATGGGACAAACAGGAACCATAGATACATCGAATTAGTTAATATGTCAATAAGAGGTAAAAAAAACAATTATTAAACACATAAGTAAAAATTACGTTAAAAACTAAGATTAGCTACTTAAAATATTTTAAATTAGTTAGTACCTATAACCTATATAACGTGTCGACGTAAGTATGCAAACTTTTTTATTATTAATTTCTCAGAAAATTCTATTTTTTATAAAAGTTGGTGCTTGTTCTAAAACATATAAAAATGACAAAACAAATGCCACTCGACGCTTTATTAGCAAGATAATGAACAATTTTTGTCACATTTGCAATTTTATCAAGTATTCGCAGTATTGACGTATCTGTAAAAATTATGGCTGAGCGATAAACTTTACAAGACAGAGTAGAGTTGGTGCTAATATGTGGCGATAACTCTAAAATCTGCAGAAAAGCAGCTTAATTTTTAACGAGAGCACCCCGAAAAGAGAATCGGTTATTCACAAGTGGCAAAAATTTTAGAGCAATTTCAAAGGACCGAAAAATTTGAATTGCATTTTAAAAATGGTGATGTGCCCATCATAGTACTTTCCCTATATTTTACTCGAAAACTATGAGGTTTACGCAAAAAGGCTATTCTTAGTGATTTGTTCACTTTTAAATTCTCTACAATTATTTGTAATACAAGTTTCATGTAACTCTAATAGTTTTTATTAATTTTATTTATTATTTTTCTCAAAAGTTAAGAATTTTATTATAAATATGTTTGAATAAAACTTTTTCAGTTTTTCATTCCCCTTTAACTTTTGTTTGAATCGTTTTTCAAAATTTCTAATATTTAGAAAAATATTACGAAAAAACAAAAAAAACGCCTCGAGTAAACATCCACTTCCGGTCTATGAATGTTCACCAAAAGCTTTTCAGTTCCAGTTTTTAACGATAGAACCTTAAGTTTGAAGTTTCATCTCAAACAGATAATTCGTCAGGCAGACAGACAGGCACACACACAGACAGATTTTTTTTTTCAGAAATTAGTGTAATGGACTCAGGGGACCTCAAAACGAATATTTCCGCAAAAAAAAATTCAAAAAAAAATCACGATCACAATACTTCCCCTATATATACTTCGTACATAGAGAAAGTAAAAATAATGCACTAAACCAGTGAGCAATGTGGAGAATTTGTTGGATATCTTGCAAAACGTGATTGAAAATCCTCAAATATATGTAGGATTGGTAAAGTCAATAGTACATAAGGTATTAACGGCGAATAAGTTTAAAGCACTTAAACCAAGATATGTTCAAACTTTGCAAGAACATGGTTACGAAAATCGTTCTGAATTTTGTTTCAAGATTTCAATGGCCTGCTCGCTCACCTGATCTAAATCCACTTGATTACTTTTTAAGAGGGTTAAGTTTATTCTGAAAGGCCTTTTAGAAAGATCAGAACATTTGAAAAATAAAATTTTAAATGGTGTAAGATATTTAAATAAGCATCCCAATATTCTTGAAGATGTAATCAGAGAATTTAACAGAAGAACGAATTTATGTATTGAGAGAGAAGGAGATCACATGTCAAATAAATATCTATAGATATAGGACATACTTGCTTATAAAGAGCAATGTAAACTAAAAGCGTAAAATGCAGCAGTAAAATAAAATACAAAATATTACTACTGTAACTAATTAAAACATAAAAAAATAATTAACAATTAAATACAGAATAATTTTAATAATCTCATTGAACCTATAGATATACTCCTATAAAATTTTAAACAGTTATGTTATAATATAAAAACGATTTTAGCTGACTATATAAAAATATAAATAAATAGAATTATATAATAAAATACAAAATATAACTACCACAACTAAATAAAACGTATAAAATAATTATTAATAAATCATAAAATTTAATAAATATAAAATATTTCCAAGTGGTAAAAGTTAAATAAATATAGAAAACTAGTCCAGGTGACTAATTAGAAAACAATAACTTAAGAATTAAAAAACGACTTATACTAGAATAGTTATGATTGCAATCTTATGGTCCGACATCGTAATCAACTAAGTATTGATCCTAGTTGAAATAAGCCCTATCAATGAGAATTCTTTTTACCGTTGTTTTAAATATTTTACTTGGTAAGTTTTTAATTCTAGCTGGAAGCTTGATGTAAAATTTAATCCCCCAATAGGCCTTACTTAGGCCACTAATACTTGCTTGAAAGCAAATCTAATATTAATAATAAAATATATAAGTCCTTTACGTTGTAGATAATTCACTAATAAATAGAAAAAACACGAAAATATATTCGTAAAATCTACAACAAATGAGTCTTATTAAGACTACAAGAACAAATCACTTTTGAAAGTGAGAAGTAGTTGTTTCAAAAGTGATTTGTTCTTGTAGTCTTAATAAGACTCATTTGTTGTAGATTTTACGAATATATTTTCGTGTTTTTTCTATTTATTAGTGAATTATCTACAACGTAAAGGACTTATATATTTTATTATTAAATTATGCTCTAATTGGGTATTTTCCTTAATCCCGAACGTAATTATTTCCGTAGAATTCAGTAATCCATGCAGGTATAAATAAGACCCTCAGTCGATTATATTTCATTATTGTGTCAGTTGCCGTGCATATCTGAGTAAGTTATTTATTTTTCATTATATTTATTTTAGTAAACGTTTTTATTTATGTTTAAAATCAATTTTATAATAAAGCTGTACTGAAGAGATTGAAATATCGAAACACGTGTCTACAGATGGTTATAAAATTGAGTATTGAATTATTTAATTGCTTTTGCTAATTTATTTTTAATTACATTAACCTAAATTCATTTCTTTTTCCAAATTACCATAGTATAGTCACTCACAAACTATTTTAACGTACATTCAATCATTTTTAGTTCATTTTACAGAAAGAAATACGTTCAAACTAGTGTTGCTTTGATAGCCTTGCTATTTTGTAACACGCAAATTACTTTTGTATTATTCAATGTCTGTCGAAGTATTAGCTAGAGAAGTAGTTGTTTCAAAAGTGATTTGTTCTTGTAGTCTTAATAAGACTCATTTGTTGTAGATTTTACGAATATATTTTCGTGTTTTTTCTATTTATTAGTAAATCTAATATTATGTTTAGGGGGTTCTAATAACTTTGAAGCGTCAATATTACCAGGTTGAATCGAATTAATAATGTATTTAATGAAATTAAATATATGATATCTGTGTACATCAGAACAATTTGTATAAAAATGGTTGTTGTTATTGTAAGATCATGTGATAATACACTGTGGGTCAAAAATTCGATGTCTGGTCGCAGAATGACCCCATGCAATCAATCCATAAAAATATATGGCTCTGGAATAGCAAGACCTATGCTAACCGAAGCGTATATATTTTTACCTGTGTTGAAAGACCACAGATAAGGAAAATAGTGGAACAGAGCCTGCTAGGAAGTATTCTCCATGACAATCTAAAAATTTGCAGATTTCGTGCTATTTAATTTAACCCTATTACTCAAAAACCAACAAAAGGCCCCTGTAATTAAATCGATGTGTAATATCGAAACAGCGTTTAACTGTTCCCGTTAGTGATTTATCGTAATGTCATCTGCGAATAAGATAACATCGCCAAATCCACTCACATCGGGTACCTCATTTATGTAGATTAGGAAGAACAGGGATCTAAAAATAGACCTCTGCGGCATCCCATGTTGAAGCAGCAACTCGTCAAACGTGATGCTTATGATAATGGATACTACTTGTACACATTGCGTTTTTCCAGTTAAATAAATAAGTATTAAACCACAACTGTCCGGACGTAAATTGTAGAAGTATAGTTTCCTCGGAAGAATTTGATGGGAGACGCAATCAAATACTTTCGACAAATCAATGAACTTGTACCCTAGTCAAAAGAATTAGTGATTACTTCTACAAGTTTTATGATTGCATTCGCGGTTGAACATCCTTGCCTAAATCCAAACTGCACCTTACGCAAAAAGGTCCGCATTTTCAAAATATTCAATTAGCTGCAGTTGAAATTTTTTTCGGAGATTTTACTAGTAAGGAAATGAGACGATATTCGATGGGGTCATCTATGTCACCTCTTTTTTAAATAGGAGTAACAATAGTCCTTTTAAAGGCATACGGAAATATATTATTTGGAATGCACATATTTAAGATCTTTGATAAAGGTGTAACGATATTATTTAGAGCTTCCTTTATAATATCAACGAGTAATCCAGAGATGCCCTTACTTTCGCAATTATTAATTATTTAGGTTGTTCATGACTAGAGAGCGGATAAAAAAGCTTAAAAATGTGAAAAAAACACTTAAAAAGGCACAAAATTTAGAGAAAAAAAAGCATTAAAAAAGCATAAAAACAGGAAAAAAAGCATAAAAACACGAAAAAAGCACTAAAGAAAACTATATTTTCTTAATATGTTACACGTTTATCAACATATTTTTCATAGAAATTCTGCTTAAAACTAAAATAAACATACTTTCTTTACGCAATATATAATATCATGCAAGTATTTAAAAATTAAATTGTAATTTGGTATACATTTCAAAATAACTAAAATATATTCATGAAAACAGTAGATCATTAAATGTTGTTCTAGGGGTTTAATTGTAAAAATTATTACTTCTGACGCTCAATAAATTTTTGAAAGTGGAAAAGCTTCTCTTTATTTTAAATTATAGCTGGATCCATTTGAAAATTGCCATTCAAAATCAAGTTTAATTTATTTAATATTAAAAATCCTTCAATTTCACGGAATACTTCTTTCGATATTATTTTGATTTCTTGGCAAATGCGTCCAGGTATTTTCTAAAATGAATCTGCGTTTATAAAGATTTGATTGTGTTGCTCACAAAATTTAAACGCGATTATATGTAACTAAATTGTTTTGAAGGAAGCTCTTGTTTCTTAAGAACTGTTTGACAGTCATTAACTGAAAGTTGTATATAACCTTATTAAATTCTTCAAAATTGTTCGCATAGTACATCGTAACATATAGCCAAGTTCCCCATTTTGTTAGCACTGGTTTATGGGGCAGTGAGATATCAAGTAATGACTTCTTGAATAATTGCACTCACAGAAGAATATAAGAACTATTTTTCCATATTTAATTAAATCTACAAATGGAAATTTCATTCTTATAGTTTCAGAAATTCGTTTCTATCCATGTGCTAAACTTGTACAATGCACAAAATGCATTATTAGTTAAATTTTGTAACTTGGTATTGTCTTCGGCAAAAATAAGCTTGTCAGTCCATCATTTATGAATTTTGCTATAATGTTATTATCAGTTTTCTTCAATTCTTTTATATATATCAAAATACTATTGGTCGGATGTCTTCATGTTAAACTCCTATTATTAAATTAAACAAGCATCTGTGGTTTCATCCACACCAAACCACATATAATTATTGTTAATAATATCTTTAATTTTTTGTATGGTTTCATAGTACGCAAGAGCTACATAATTTTTTCTCGGGAATGCGCATTTTACAATATTTTAGGGTTTAAATGCATTATTTTGTAATTTTCTTAAAGGGATATTCAAATGTAAAAGTATTTTGCACAAATGTGAATTTAATTTAAATTGTCCATCGTTTGTTGAAGATGATGCTAAAGATTGTGAAATTGTGCTGTTTTTTTAGTTAAGCTTTGAACTTTTTCAAACGTTCTTGATGTAGTGTTGTTAGAACATGTTTTACATACATGTCTTGACTAGTTAGGATGCAGTTGGGAACTAAAATAAAACTTACTATTTTTAAACATGCCTTACAAAATAATGTATAATTTTCTCTTGTTAATTCTGGATAGTCTCTAATTAATTCTTATATTGTGGTTTTCACCTTTTGCATTATGGGTTAAATATACATGTGAATTATATAATATAATTTATCTGTGATTCTCCAGGTTAATACGATTCACGCATATAATAATTTTTGATAACTAAGCAAAGTTTTTGAAATGTCAATTCAATAGTTAATGAATGCGAGTTTGAATATGAAAATTAACGAAAACAGTAAATATGCGCCAGTCGTCCCATCCGTATTTTTGCTAAGAGTAGAAAATTGATACGGTTGCAGAACACCTGATTATTAGCTATCACTTAAATATGTTTACATTTAATACTTACTGGGGCCCCTGTTTGGGCCTAGTTTAACGACGTTTACAACCGTAATATCATAGGTGTGATTCCTATGAAGCGTTCGTCTGTATTATCTGAATAATGAGATGGTCTATTATATCTACTTATTTATAAACGAATTCATTGTAAATTAGTAATTTGTACTAATATTTATTAAAAATAAAATTCATTATAATTATTGTATCATATTATGAAGATTTTAAACAATTATGTTGTCAAAAGACACGAAGAAAATATGTAATACAAATATAATCTATAAACGATGGGATAGAGATTTTTACGAAAATTCTCAATATTAGCACATTAATTTAATATCAGCGTGAAATTTTTATTAAATGTTTTTTAAATGTTTAAGAAAATGCTCCAAATAAGCATCAGAATCTAAAAAAGGCATGAAAATAAGCATAAAATGTTAAAATAAGCACAAAAAGTCAAAATAAGCAAAAAAGCAAAAAAAACTTAGCGCTAAGTAATCACATTCTTCAAGATTCGTATAGATATTAAGAAAGTTTTTCGATGCTATTAATATTATGGATAAGCATAATGCTAGAAATCCGCTCTCTATTCATGACATTTCTTTTCGTAATAGTTAAAATCTCTTAGAATCTAAAATTTTGTTTACAATTTAAGGGGGTTGCCACATATTAAAATTACTAGATCAACGTTAGACTCAGATAAGGTGTTCAGGATTCGAGGTAATTTTAATTATTGGGGTACATCCACTATCTGGTGTGCACGTGAATCGGCACAAAGACGCCGCAGCCTCATTTGCATTTTTACGACTTGTTTAGCCTCGAATTCTCTAACATGCGCTTGCCCGCACACCCCCTCCAAAATGGGGCACATTTTATTTCGTATTTTCCCGTGTGAAATTTTAAGACACTTACTTGAACACCGTTGAGCAAGCAACACGCTATTTTTGTAAACGTATTAATTTTATTGTATGTAAATATTTTGTCAAGTTCAAATATTAAAGTTTTTAAGTGTTTTGAAAACAATTCTTTTTACTTCTACGTGCATTTTCAAAAACCACCGGTTGGATCTCAGAACCAGGAGATCTCAACAACCTGAATAAAACATTGGTCCATTCGAACCGGATAATTAAAAATCGCTATAATCAAATCGATTCGCAAACGGTCCTTCGAAAAAACATAAAACGCGTGTTTACAACCAAACCCACTCGAAGATTCAGCGACACGAAGTTCAACATCCCGAGTGAGTTTTTCACATCACCATTATCGAGGCGTATTCAAGCGACACCAGGTCCACATCAAGGAAGCGCTCTCAATACATCATCTTCGGCGGCCGCCTGCAGCACGAGTTCCAGTCAGCACCGTCCAGACGAGCCCGAAAAGTTGATTTTTTATTCAAGTAAGTCCATCCTTTCTTCCCTTTTCCTTTATTACGTAATATCTGTGTTAACGGTTAATCATGACTGATACGTTGAAATCACTCATTACCAAACGTGCAACGTTAAAATCTAGTCTTACACGTGCCGACACTTTTTTTAAGCATAATAGTAAAGGTAAAATCTCAGAAAACAAACTCGAAGAGCTCGAAACTCGTTATAATCACTTATTAAAATTAATTGATCCATTTAATTCACTTATGGATGAAATTGAGCAAATCAATGAAGATAATATAACGACCCACCTGACCGAAAGAGAGTCATTTGAGGACTCATATTATTCTTTAAAATCTAAATATGAACTATTTTTCGAAAATTCAAAAAATGAAATCTTGTCAACTCCAGGTGTAAGTGAGCATTTAAATACTTCTGTTAACACGCCCCAATTAAATTCAGCAGCTAATGTTAAATTGCCTACCTTAAATATACCAACCTTTGACGGAGCATATGATAATTGGAACCAATTCGCAGAGATTTTTAAATCGTTAATACATAATAACGACACATTAGACGACATTCAGAAATTTTATTACTTACGTTCTGCCGTAAAAAATGACGCCGCTAGAACGATTCAATCAGTCACAATTTCATCAATAAATTATCAAACCGCTTGGAATTTGCTTGAAGAGAGATTCAATAATAAAAAATTAATTATAATTAAGCATATTCAGGGTTTCGTTGAATTACCTAATATTGAAAATAATTCGCATCAATCGCTTAGGTTTATCTTAGATTCTCTTCAAAGCAACTTAAGAGCGCTAGAAGCGTTAGGCGAACCTGTTCAAGAATGGGGTAGCTTACTTGTATATTTAATGAATAAAAAATTAAATGACCATCTCAAAAGGGACTTTGAATCTCAAAGTAATTCTAAAGAAATGCCTACTTTTGACTCATTCCTAAAATTTCTAAAAAATAAATGCGATATTCTCGAATCTCTGCACTGCGAAAAATCGAATTATCAGGCACAAAGGGTAAACAAAGTTCAACATAAACAAACACAAAAATTTAATGTCAATTCGCTTACAACTAACAACGCTCTCTGCTCCGTTTGTAATGATTCGCATAATATAACTTCATGTAACGCATTTATTACATTGTCTGTCGATGATAGATTAAAAAAAGTTAAAAATCTAGGTTTATGTATAAATTGTTTACGAAAAGGCCATTCAAAAAATCAATGCAAGTCTCAATTTGTTTGTAAAAAATGTTACAATCGCCATCACACCTTATTACATACAAACTCGAACCAAAATGCAGTATCAGAATCACAACCCACAACACTTGTTTCAAATCAAACTACACAAAATTCATTTATGCTTTTAGCAACTGCTTGCGTTAATATTTTTGATCAACATGGAAAAACTCACAATTGCAGAGTTTTACTCGACTCGGGATCGCATGCAAATTTTATAACCAGAAAAATGTGCGATATTTTAAAAATTCATTTAGAGCAAGTTAATGTAAATGTTGTGGGAGTTAATAGCAATCCAGTTAATGTAATGTACAAAACAAATGCTAAAATTAGTTCAAAACATAGTGCTTTCAAAGACGTTATATCATGTTTTGTATTAGACAAAATTACCGAGGGATTGCCAATAATTTCATTTAATCCGGCGAAATTAAAAATACCAAAAAACATAACGCTGGCTGACCCTGCATTTAATAAAAATGGTGGGATCGATATGCTAATAGGAACACAATTATTCTGGAATTTGTTGTGCATCGGACAATTAAAATTAGGCGAAAACATGCCAACTTTACAAAAAACATTGCTAGGATGGATAATCGGGGGCCCAGTATCAATTTATAATAATCCAACCATTATCGCAGCAAATTCCTGTTGTAATTTAGATAAACAAATTAATCAGTTCTGGGAAATAGAACAAAACATTGAATCTCCTCCCCCTCTCACGGCAGAGGAGAGTTATTGTGAAAAAATATTTGCAGAAACCGCTATAAAATCAGATGGAAGGTTTATCGTTAATATACCTCTAAAGGAAAATTTTAAATCGTTAGGTGACACTAGAAAAATTGCCGTTCAAAGATTTCTAGGTATTGAACGTAAGCTTTGTCGAAATTTTGAGTTAAAACAGTCATACTTTAAATTCATGCAAGAGTACGAACAACTAGGCCATATGAGTCAAATAGCTGAATAAAAATCGGGAAATTATCCAATATGTTATCTTCCCCACCACCCCGTTTTTAAGCAAGATAGCACCACCACAAAATTAAGAGTTGTGTTTGACGGCTCGGCCATTTCAGATTCGGGGATATCTTTAAACTCGATTCAATGTGTAGGGCCCACCATTCAGCTTGACCTTTTCTCAATTTTGCTACGATTCAGAAGACACACGTACGTCCTTTCTGCCGATATCGCTAAGATGTATCGACAAGTCCTTATAAATCCGGAGCAAAGGTCATTGCAAAGAATTCTATGGAGAGATTCTCCCAATAAACCTCTCAAATGTTACGAGTTAAATACAGTAACATATGGTACAGCAGCGGCGTCATTCCTAGCAATTAGATGTCTTAAGCAATTAGCCAATGAAAATAAAATTTCTAGTCCGCTCGCATCATCGGTCATAGAAAATGATTTCTATGTCGATGATTTATTAACAGGAGCAAATACAATAGAGGATACACTCACAATAAAAAATGAAGTTTCGTCAATTCTTAAATCCGCTGGCTTCGTTTTACGTAAATGGTCCTCAAACGATAATTCCATCTTACAAGAATTCTCACATAACTGTGACACTGATCTGATAGACTTAGCTAATACAGATGAAGTAAAAACGTTAGGGGTTGTCTGGAATTGTAAAACAGATAACTTTCATTATTTAAATAAAGGGTTTGTTAACACCCGTGTCACAAAACGGATCATCTTATCCAGCATTGCTCAAATTTATGATCCACTTGGTTTGCTATCTCCCATAATAATAGTTTCAAAAATAACAATGCAGCAATTATGGCAGTTAAAATTAAATTGGGACGAATCCATTACCCCAGATTTACATACCAAATGGCTAAATTTTCTAACTGACCTAAAAAACATAGAAACATTACAATTTTCAAGAAACGTGATATGCAATAATCCAAAAGAAATACAGGTTCATGGCTTCTGTGACGCCTCTGAGGTGGCATACGGAGCATGCTTATATATTAGGTCGATTGACAATAACAATCAAGTTCACACACACTTATTATGTGCAAAATCCAAAGTAGCGCCTCTTCGCAAAACTACTATCCCGCGACTAGAATTGTGCGGCGCGGTTTTATTGGCTAGGTTAACGGAAAAGGTTAAATCTGTATTAAATATTAAATTTGATAGGGAATACATGTGGTGCGATTCCACAATTGCTTTATGTTGGTTAAGGGCTCCACCCAATCGCTGGAAAACATTCATTGCCAACCGTGTCAGTGAGATTCAGGACAAAACCAATATTAACAACTGGCATCATATATGGTAGATACCAAATCAAATCCTGCCGATTTAATATCCCGCGGTACAACCGCAACTACCTTAGCAAAATCAACACTCTGGAAAAACGGGCCAGAATTTTTAAATAAACAATCTAGCACTTGGAAAATCATTGAAATAAAGCCACCCGTAGACATTCCGGAAATTAAAAGTAATTTACAGCTTGTAAATATTGTAATTAATGATTTCAACATTTTTGACAAATATTCCAATTTCTCAATGTTAAAGCGAGTCATTTCTTATTGCCTAAGATTTATTTTTAATATTAGAAATTCAATAAATCGTAGGATGGTCGGCCCATTATCATCAAGCGAACTAAATAACGCGACAAATAAGCTTATAAAGATTGCACAGTCGCAAGTTTTTCCTGGCGAAATTAATTCACTATCTAACAATCGGCAAATTTCCTCAAAAAGCACTTTGCTTTCGCTAAGTCCTATTATGGATAATGCGGGTATATTGCGTGTAGGAGGCCGCTTGAGGCATAGCAATATTAGTTTTAATCAGATGCATCCCATAATTTTGCCAGCTAAACATACGTTAACGGATTTAATTATTTCTAACTTACACGTCAAAAATGCACATTGTGGTCCGGAATCTTTATTATCTATAGCTAGAAGTCAATATTGGCCCGTACACGGTAGAAATGTATGCAAACGGGTTATTCATAAGTGCATAAAATGCTTTCGAGCTAAACCAAAACAAAGTAAACACATAATGGGAAATTTACCTTCACCAAGGGTATCGCCCGCACCACCCTTTCACACATGCGGCGTAGACTACGCGGGCCCAATTTTAATGAAAACCAAACGGGGCAGAGGCGCTAAAACAGTAAAGGCTTATATATGCGTGTTTGTTTGTTTTGTAACCAAAGCCCTGCACCTTGAGTTGGCAAGCGACTTAACATCAGAAACATTTATAGCCGCTTTTCGTAGGTTTGTAGCAAGACGAGGTAAACCTTTACATATTTATTCAGACAATGGCACTAATTTTGTCGGTGCCAAATCAGAATTGCAAGATTTATACAATTTCATTAAACAAAACGAATTTCAAAACAAGGTCACTCCCGCCCCTTGACTCCTCTTTCTAATAGCCCAGACGACTTAGAACCCTTAACCCCGGGACACTTTTTGATTGGGCGCCCTTTAACTGGACTTCCGGATCCCGATCTAAATCACGTGCCAGAACATAGGCTCGGACGTTATCAATTGATGCAGCGCTTAACTCAACATTTTTGGTCAAGATGGTCCCAGAAATACCTAAATACCCTTCAGTGCAGATCCAGATGGAAGCGCGATACTCCTATTAGCATCCAGGTTGGAGATATGGTACTGATCCAAGAGGACAACCTACCGCCCCTTCAATGGCGACTTGGCCGGGTGGTTCAAGTTTATCCTGGGAATGACAGTGTTGTGCGCGTTGCCTCCGTAAAAACATCCACAGGTATTTCAAAACGTTCAGTGAAGTGCTTGTGCCCACTCCCTAAGTGCGATAACAAATAGTGCTGCGCTTAAGAAGGGAATTTCTGTCTGTATATTCGTATATTAGTTTTGTTACTTTAAGCAACTTTCGAAAGACTAAGTATAGTCTTTCAAGGGGGGCGGTATGTTCAGGATTCGAGGTAATTTTAATTATTGGGGTACATCCACTATCTGGTGTGCACGTGAATCGGCACAAAGACGCCGCAGCCTCATTTGCATTTTTACGACTTGTTTAGCCTCGAATTCTCTAACATGCGCTTGCCCGCACACCCCCTCCAAAATGGGGCACATTTTATTTCGTATTTTCCCGTGTGAAATTTTAAGACACTTACTTGAACACCGTTGAGCAAGCAACACGCTATTTTTGTAAACGTATTAATTTTATTGTATGTAAATATTTTGTCAAGTTCAAATATTAAAGTTTTTAAGTGTTTTGAAAACAATTCTTTTTACTTCTACGTGCATTTTCAAAAACCACCGGTTGGATCTCAGAACCAGGAGATCTCAACAACCGGAATAAAACATAAGGAATCCACAATTTTTTGGGCGATGTCAGAAAAGAATACATTAAATTCATTGGCAGAGAATTTGGTCTGTTTTTTTGTTTGTATTCGATCTTTTAGTATTCATATTATTCTACATAGTTCTTAGTTCGAAGTTATGATTTCTAATATAAGCATGTATAGCCTTCATTTACATAGCTCAATACAACGTCTGTAAATACCCCTATATGGATTACTCAAATCTCTTAATGTAGGATATTAGCGTTCGTTTTATGATTCAGATATTAACGCTAATATATCTCACATGTTACTTAATTTGTTCTTAAATAATTTAACCTGGTTTGATTTCATGACTTTACATACTTTAATGGGGATGCTTCCTCAAAATGTTTAATATATATTGAGATAAATATATTCACGCACTTATTTGTATCTAAGATATTATTAATGAAACTCCATGATTCAGTTTCTACTACTTAATTTAGTATTATTTTACCGGCAGCTGTAATGGGTTGTGATAGTTGTTTTGTTTACATCGTGAGGTTTCGGGATATTTAGCATCAAATAATATGCCTCGATGATATCCCAGTTTCGAAAGGATTTACTATTGAGTCGGTGTAGTCAATTATTATACGAGTATATAGTAACTAAAAATTTCAAACCAAAGTATGCACAACATCTGTAACATGGAAATTTTTGACAATTATCCGAGCCTCATACTTAACTAGCCAATGTTTGTATATGGATAAAATAGAAAAGTTAAGCAATTTATCTTTTATAATTGCCTCAATTTCATTTATTTTAGATCGCAAGGACTAAATGTTTATAAATGGACACTTGTTTTTTTGCCTTTAGAAACGTCGCGACGTCGGCGTAAAATTATAAAAAGATTTGTTTGTAAATACTTTAGTATTTGTTTGACCATTATAAATTCTGATGATTGGTCCATTATATGCGATTGATAGGTTGGTATATAAACAAGTTTTACACAAGATATTTGATGATGTAGACATCGCGTCGAGTCATATAAGATTGCGAATTAAGGGTATCATTACGGTTGAAACAATGTTTATACACTTTTGAATTTAGTCAAGACAATTTTGTGTTACAGCGCTCCAAAATAAGGATCGAAAAAAAAAAATAGCTGTTTAGGACTCATACTGTATTGAGTCCTAAATGCAATTTTAAATCGGTAGATTTAACGATTCCGTTCTGTTAATAATGACGTCGAAGATGAAATTGAGATTTCTACGATTGGAAATATTGATAAGGTCATGAAAATCGTTTTAAACCATTTTCATCTCGCCTCAAAGAGAAGCTCGATGTATAATTGCCACAAGGAATAAAGCCACAAAACTCTTTTTGTTTGAGGCCTGCAACTCTTTGGTGAAACTTAACGAAATCGATCATTTTTGGAAGCAGATGGTGACTGGAAATGATCGTAGTCAAATCGAGTTGAACGATCACCAAGCCTGGAATAGCATCTAAGAAGGTTTTGCTGTGTATTTGTTGAGATTGTAAAGGGACCATCAACTACAAGCTGCTCTGGGTTAATAACTTAATTTGTACTTCAATTGTTAACTTCTAAACAGATTGAAGCAGGTGACATAAAGCGGTAAAAAATGGTCAGTAGGGAGGGTGCTATATACTATTAAGACAAATCCAGAGTATATTTATTTAGATATTTGGTCTTCTTTCTTAAAAGCTACATATAAAAACAGATTAATTACAAGAACATACGTAAATTTTTCAACAGGCGAAGTTCACAATTATAAATCACTATTCCACTCAAACCATTTTTGGACCATGATTCTGGGAAGACAGGTATACTCATCCGCATCCAGAAACTTTTATATTTATAGACATTAACGACGCATCAAAAGCTCGGGGAGCTTGGTTGGGAGATTCTATCACACCCAATGCATGATCCAGACCTGGCTTCAAGCTATGATTACGTTTTCAAGGACTTACAAAATTTCCTTGATCGCATAAAACTGGTTTGAAGACAGGCTTTAGGTGAAGAATGTACATTTAATATATATTATTTATCTCAAGAAGCTACAGTGTGGCGAAATAATTGTAGTGAGTTAAATAAAAAAATTGAAAATCAAACCCTTATTAATTTAAAGCAATGTTCATTTTTCAAATAGTCCAATTATCAAGGTAACACTAGTCTGAATGTATTTAATTCTAACAAAGGCACTGCAAAAAATTAATAATTTTCGTTTTCGTGTTTTTAAATTATTAGTTAGGTTTCTCTAGCCACGTTAAATGTTTCACGTTTTAAATATGAATCTAATCAAATCAATCAAGAACATCAAATATAATAGCGGTTAACGAATTTAAACAAAATGAATCTTTATTTTTCGCTTTATGCAGTTCGAATATTATCACTGTCAACATAATTAATTACCTAGGAAATAATTTACAAATATATTTTTAATAAAATGTATTAAATTTCTTTAGTTCGTTGTAGTAAATTAAATAATAATTTCGTATTTTTAAATTTAAATATATTTTTGTTTGTACTTGAAATTGAAAATAAGTAAATTAAAAAAATATATCAAAATATTTTTATATAATTAGTTTAATTCATGACATAATAATAAAACCAATGGATTTGATACTAATTATAATACATTATTGTTTATAGATTTCTCAACATACCTGTAAAATATTTTCAAATTATAATTAATTTTCATTTACTATATATATAATAATTTTTTAACTGTAAAATGTTAATTATTATTTTAAATATCAATAAATCCAATTGTATTTAATAACTCTAGTAGTACGATTCTGTTTCTACTTTTAGTTCATAGTACAAACATCATATATTTATTTATAAGCAACAAAATGCCAGTAAAGCCTTATTATTAAATTAACCCGCTGCTCGGTATCTAAATTAAATATCAAAACATGTAAACTAGCTTGTTAGCCTCTCTTTAGTTAAGTCGTTCTCGTGAAAGTTTTATGGATACTCCCACCTCCTTAGCCTGGTCCCGTTTGCGGCAATTCGCTCCTCCAGGTGTTCTGCATTATGGAAACTGCTTCCACTTTACGATTCATCGTCTAGTTTGGATAGCATTTCTGCATTCTACATTATGCAATTCATGTCTAATTAAAAGGGACTCACGTTAGTTTCACGCCGAATTATGCTGCATGCATTATTTACTTTATTTGATGGCAGCATTATTAACAGGAATGCACTCGCAGCTTAATCTAATTGTGTAACGTAAGAAAATACAATTTATTTAATTTTTTAATGCATTTTTTTGTAAGTTGAAATGTATATGTAACTTAGATTTTACAGGCTAATAATGAATTCGATGGTGCAGTGCTTAAGGGCTTGCATCCTATTTGCAAAGTTCAAGATTCAACTCAAAGGTCGGAAGTTATGTGGTGGTTATGCTACAAATTTCCTTTGCTTTTAACATCAAATATTTGAAACATGTATTCGTGTGACGCTCTGAGGTGTAAAGTAAGTAAAATTATTTATTTAAAAACACTAAAGCAAGTAGTAATTGCTTAATATATAGTATTAAAAACATATGTGTCATATACAACGGAATATAGGTTAACTAAGAATGACTTAATTTAAACGTGTGCCTATTTGCAGCGGCGCGTAATTAATAATTACATTTTAACCTACATACACATGTTCGTTAGTTCAACATGTGTAGCAAAGGTTAATTTCATCAATCATCAATCTACTATAGCCCACGTGTTACTATTTTGCACACTCTAAACGGTTATTACATAACATAAATGCATGTCTTCAACATTTTCCCAATACAAGGAAGGTTAATGAACTTTATCTGTCATGTATTAAATTAATTTTACATAATCAACTTTAATCATAGTTGCTAGACGCATCATGATTTTCGCGCGCGTAATAATCAGTTTCGCGTTCCAGACAATACCTCATGTTGAAAACGACGCTATCCATTGTCTTTCCTTTGCAACAAATAATTGCGCTGTATTAGTTTTCATCTAACTTAATTGCAAAAAGTATCGTCGAAGCTTATACAACTTCCATTATTAAAAGTTCATCATAGTGTATCCAGTTTCAAACTTGTTTTAATATTTATCGTATTACATTTTGTTTATATATAAGTAAAAATTTCTGAAGCACCTTAAATATTACAAAACAATATAAAACTCTATCCGTATATTATGGAACGTAAAAATTAATTACCTTCTAGGTGGGCAATACAAACAGTATATTGACTTAATAAATCAAAAATATAATGTGTGTGCATTTGAATTTCTCAGAACAATGAAATTTATCAAACTCAATAGAAGGATAACAGTATACAACTATAAACCAATTTAACCAATATGGACTTTCTGGTGATGAAATTACATTATATTATTCAGGCGAAATTTTAATTTTTAGAAAGTATAAGGTAAATCTTTATCCTTGCCTAAATATAACATTGTTAGGGGGATAACTTATTTGCGATGATGAAAAAGTCATTATTGAAAATATTTGGTCAATGATCTAAATCTGTGTTAAGTTTCTTAAAAACTATATTACCTTATTGTTTTATATATGCTTACGTAAAATATTTTAGATCTCATTAGTAATACTATACTTTAATAATTTATTACGAGATTATTTTATAGCTATAACATTACATGTATTATAATTTTAAAACTCGACTAGATATGAATATTGTAAAAATAGCAAATTCATTAGGACATAAATAAATTATATAAAATATTTCTTATACACAACAGTAAAATTATATTTAACACTAACTAATTTCATAGATTAGGTTCATAGTGCTAACTATACTTGGGCAATTAAATTTTGCCAAACAATTTTACTATATAAGACCCTTCTAATTTCAGCTTATAATTAATGAAACTATTGAAATATTGTTGGCACAGTAATAAGTGGTTTGATGTATAGGGTCTTAAGAAGTCGGCCCCTAATCTATAAATTACGTCTGAAATTTCCCGATGTGGGAATTAATTGATATTGCTGGCAGTTATTCAAGTTGCATTACATCCATGAAGTTATCTAGGCGCACTCTGACCTAGATACCTTTGCGACTAATTTAACTAGCAATAAATTTTAAGGGTAGCGTGGGACGTACAACTTCTTTCTACAGTTTGCGGAAAGTCGTAAAATCTGATTTACTACAACCCAGAATTTAATGAAAAAATTAAAAATTTATAAATTTTCCGGGTTAGGGAAAATTAAATATTTCTGAATAATAACAAAATTTCTTTATTAGAATATCCAGAAATATCGTTTGAAATTGGATGAAAGGTATTCACCATCAATCTTAGCCGGATACAGATAAAACATTATAATAAAAATATGTAATTATAGACTTTAGAACTTAATGATGTAGTGTAAATAAATAGTCGACTAGAGTACATAGTTAAATTTTAATGGTTGTAATAAGCACTATATTATTAATGCTCTATTAGAGTATAGGTTAATAGCTTCGTACATAAACAACGCTTAAAATTTAAACCATCTAAAATAAATGAATAATTAATATATGTTTAAATAGGAATTACAATAATTCCTTGTACCCTCAAGTGAAGACACCAGAAGAAGATGGCAGAGAGCTTATAGAAGCGTTGTGCACACAATACATACACCACGCGGATGAAAACCCGAATGTCATAACATATTATTTATGTACAATTTTTAAGAGGCTTAAAAAAATTAATGAATTTAAATAGTGTAAAATATATTTGAAATATACAGGGTGTCCCGTTAATGCGGGGAAATGGCTAGACCATAGATTTCTGGGGTCAAAATATGACGATTTAACGCAACTTATCTATATCCAAAAATTTACGGTTAAGCCGGAATTTCCCCGCATTAACAGGACACCCTGTATAAAGATTAGGTCAGTAAGTAAGTTCTTTAAGAATATAGATGTATTTTAGATAAAATTAATCAATTTAAAAAGAATACATAGTATAGTGTACAGTCACAAGATGACCAGGGTAACTTATCTGAGTATATACTGGCTGAATAAATACTTATAATAAACACTAAACGTAGGTGCCTACGGGCTCACATCTGCTTTACCTCACACTGTTAATTCGTGGTTGTGTTTCGTGTGCACATGCTAGATCGATACACACGAAGCATTAATTTAACTATCACTGAGCAATAATATTTGTAAAGAGATTGGTTGCGACCGTTACTACATGGTAATCCATACTATATGTATAGTTACCATAGTGAAGTTTCTCGATGTGAAAAGACTTAATATATTTAATTATTTCACGCACTACATTGTAAATAGTTTATTTAATTTAATATTATTATAGAAAAGTTTTCTCCTCCATTTTTCCTTCTAGTCGTTAAAGTGTGGTTAAATTTTAATTTTAATTTGCATATGTATCCATTTAATTTAGGTTTACTGAAAAGATGATATAATAAAAGTTTATCCTGTAGTTTAAGATAATCTGAAAAATTTTGAAAAACTTTATACCTGTTCGTGTGAATGCTAATCGGACCACCACTAATATGTAAAATTAATGACATATACTGTTTTTATATTTTATTTTCTATATTTTTCATAAATAATTTAGTGACTAGAGTTCTTATTTATCTACTCATTGCAAGACTATCGGTTTATATTAAAAAGTGTTTGCGCGTAAAGTTTGACTGTAATTTTTTAGGCTTATTTCTTGCTAATAATAATATAATTCGGATTTGGAGTTTATAAATCTTGGTTACTTCCTAGCAAGTAAATATATATGGAAGAAAGTAACAGATGTATCAGTGAGGAGCAGAACTGAGCAGCGACCACTACCTAGTAAGAATGAAAGTAACTACAAGAAAGAAACTATAATAAATAACTTATAATAAATCTAAAAAGAAAGATAAAGAAAAAACAAAAACATTTAAACTTAAAGAAGAAAACATAACAACAATATACCATGAAAAACTAGATGAAAACCCTAAAACAAGCGACAAGCAGGAGGACATAGAAACAAAAAGGGAAAATTTCAAAAACAGGGTAAAGTAAGCAGCACGAGTAGCCTGGAAGAAAAATGACAGCATAGTGGAACAAGGAAATACAAATAGCAGTCAAGGGTAAGAAAAACAAACAGGCGAAATATTTAAATAATAGAGACCCAAAATCCTATGACGAATACAAGGAAGAAAGACAAAAAGTAAAACAACTGGCAAAAGAAATCAAAAGCAGGAAATGGGAAGAATTAGAGCATAAACTAGCAAAGGCACACAAAGACGTTTTTGGTTGTCTTTGTGTGCCTTTGCTAGTTTGTATTCTATGAAGCAATAAAACAAATGAGAAATCTTAAAGCCAAACATTGAAGAATATAAAACATAAAAAAGGAAACATACTAATCAAAGAAAAGGACTTAGTGAGCAGATGGAGAGAACATTTTGAGGATATGTTACAAGGAGATAAAAGAGAGGAAGAGAAAAGGAATGAGCATAAGGCAATGATAAGAGAAGCGAACGTAAAAGATATAACAATGGAGGAACTTAAGGAAGCTTGTAAACATATAAGAAACGGAAATGCACGCGGACACGACGGGATAGCCGGAGAAATGATAAAATACCTAGACAAAAAAGAAAGACAGGAACTACTAATGAGAAAAAAAAGGACACCTAGAGATTGGAGAATATTATACTGATACATAAAGCGGGGGACAGCAAAGATTGCAAAAACTATAGAGGCATAACCATTATAAGCACAGTTAGAAAAGTATATGCATACATACTATTAATATTTAATATTTATAATAGCTTGAAATCGTAAAATTTAGGATTCTTTGGATTTGATACTGTGATGCTATATAGCTTTCTCCAAATCGTTGCTTTGGTCCATCAAGCACAAATAGAGGGAAACTTGGAGGACACTCAAAGTAGTTTTGGAAAAAATAGAGGTACACAAGACCATATATTTAGCATGAGACAAATGTGCGAAAACGAATTAAGAACTAAAAGAATAATTCACTTATATTATATAGACATCGAAAAAACCTTCGATCGGATAAAACGGAAAGATGTATGGGACATGCTAGAAAAAAAAGGGGCACAGAAAGAAATGATAGAAAGCGTTAAAATCCTGTATGACGACACGGAGTGCTACATAGGTACAAACAACGAACAGTCATAAAAATTCAAATATAATGCAGGGCTGAAACAGGGATGCATACTAAGTGCTACACTATTTAATGATGTACTAGACGAGGCAGTTAAGCGATGTAAGAAGTCGGTATGTGGAACATGGAGAAAATTCAACTTACGGAGCTAAGCTATGCGGACGATATGATATTATTCGCAGAAACCGAAGAGAATTTACAACACAACGTAACAACAATAAACGAACAGTCAGAAAAAGCAAATGTGAACACAAACATACAGAAAACAAAAACAATGATAATAGGAGGAGTAAACGGAGAAAAACTCGATATCAAAATAAATGGGATACAATTAAAACAAGTGGAGAAATACAAATACCTAGGAACCATAATAAACAGCGAGGGAAGCCTAGAAGACGAAATAAAAGAACAAATAAAAAAAACAGGTAGAAAAAAAGAAATAACGCAGAGGACTAAAGTAAAACCCATATTGACATACGGAAGCGAATCATGTACAACAACGAAGGCACAAATGAGCAAAATAAAAGCCATGGAAATGAGATTTCTGAGAAAAATAAAAAATAAAATAAAACTGTATAGGATAAGAAATGTACATATATAGAAGAATTTAGCATAGAACCGTTAGAGTCAACTATAGAGTAGAGTCAGTTAAGATGGTTAGGACATGTAACAAGGATGGGACAACAAAGAATAGTATAGAAAGTCTATGAAGCGAGGGAACGAGGAAAGAGAAAAAGAGAGAGACCCAGAAAATCTTGGAAAGAAGATGCAAGAAAAGCAGCCGAAATACGAGGAATTCGATGGGATGAGATAAAAACTATAATCTGAAACAAAAAAGAATGGAAAGGAAGATGGAAAAACTAACACAATAAGTAATAAATATAACCTTATAAATATACATGTAATGGCAAATGTAATGTAATTTAAAAGCCGACACCTAAAGGTAAAAGGTATTTAAATTTTTTTTTTAAATTTAAACAAAACTTGGTTTAAAGTGCAACCTTTGATATTAAAATTTTTGAATCGGGAAATCTTACTTGCTATATTTGCTATCTTTTTCTCTCACAACATTAATTTGGATTCTCTAAACATCGTCCGCCTGTGTAAACTGTGTAACATTTTATGGTCCGTTCAACCTAATTTATTATTCACTTTAGAGTTTATTTGTTCATTAAGTTTTACGTGAAATAATTTTCTACTCATGTCACTTCTTACTCTTACATTCACAATTGCCTAAGTTTGTATACCGTTATGTAACATTTAATAGTTTGTTATCGTGTCATATGTCTGCTTCAGGCTTCAAACGTATGTGTTTCAATCAAATCTATTGTTAATTTTACCTTTTCCGAAACAATTAAATTCTCAACAAGTGCATCATAGCTACAGCACTCAATTAGAGGCTACAAACTAAAAAAAGAGGTTGTCATCAAAAGTATTTCAAAGTGTGAAGATTATTAAAATAAGTCAATCACACCACTTTCAGTCATTGCAATTTAAATGTATACTGACAACTTCCACTTAAAAATCATTTGAATCAAGGAGAATGTTGATGAACTTACTCTGAAGAAATATAGATATTCCAAAGTTTACACATACAAAAATGGACCCTTTACATCGCAACCTATAAAGGTGCGACTTTCGGTGATAGAAAATCGACTTGTTTCATTCACTCGTTTGCTTCATTAATTTATATCAACAAAATATTTACGATCTCTCAGAAATTCCACTGTTTGCACGTGTTTCTATAAAAAAAAACTGCAACGATTTAAAGTGCATACAGTTGGTTACGAACTTGCCTGGAATCATCAGAAAAATCTTTATCAAAATGAGCGAATTACATTAAGGAACAAATACACGAGTTATTAAAACTTCCACATATAAGCAACTACGACCACATATCAATAATGCTTTTGATGGATATATGGGGAAACAACATATCGTCATTGAAGGCAACAAACCGGCCTACTGATAATTTCAATGAATTCATCGTCAATAAACTGGATGCCAATCATTACAAGAATTGGGAAGGGCGTATGTGTAATCGCATACCGACTATAGGTGTGGCAGACCAAGGGTAATCAACTGGTAACTGTTAAAGGCAATGGATTTACTGCTAGTATCACATTATTATCCCAAAGGGCAAAAGTGTTGCATATAAATATTGTTGAATGAAAATGCAGTATATGTAATGGAAATGACACCATTTATAAATGTAAAAATTTCACATTTATACAGATTAATACTACTCAAAGAAACTACTGGCATTTAATTATTTAATAATTCGATTGAAAAGTGTTCATCCACTTCCTGCCGAGTATGTAATAATCCCTATCGGAATCCGTTCCAATAACACACCTGCTCATACTATTGAGCCGTATACATATGAAGTGAATTATGCATTTATGCCATCGAAAGTCATTGTGTGCGTTGGCTGATTAAAAATGCATTTATTATTGCTATTTACGCCTAATTTGGCTGGATTTATGAGAAGCTAAGTAAAGATAAGCATTATAATACTAAGCTTAAAAACGAAGCTCTTACACTTGGTGACAAGAAACGGTGTGATAAACACATTCTATTTAACATCAGATAGAATGAATTTTTGAAGTGGCATTTTTATTTAAGAAGGAACCCTGTCGCTTGTGTGAATTAAGTGATTCCGCTAAACGGAAGTTTTTGCTCTTGAAAGCTGGCTTGTCAAATCGCACACAAAGGAAGCCGTTGGCGATATAAGTGGTGGATATTATTTATCCAATCACTGCACGCTTAAACAAAATAGCTGCGAGATAGTTTCAATGTGTCGGTTAGCACTAGAACAAGAGCGGTCCTCGATTTTCTGCCATTTTCTCCCAAGTGGTAAGTAATTTATTTACTATTATGGTGCAAATATGATCGTCATGTAAAGGTGAGATATAAAGGTATTCACGATTAGCGAATTGCGTATGAGTATAGTAACATACGTTACGCCAAGTGCTTTATATCCAGCTATACGTACTCTGTGTGAACTAGTTTAAAGTATAAGCAAAATTGATATAATTAGAAGTCAAACGTGTTTAACAGATTATTACGTACATAAAACAGATGTACACACATTAATTAAGTTAAAAGATTAAAACTAATTCTCTTTTGCTGGTAGAGGGTTTGAGGTCAAGGTTTGAGCAAGCAACCACCGTCTCTGTTAGATCACTAGAAATAATAGGAAATACTGTGGTAGAATGAGTTGAGACGCAAATAGCGACTTGCAGATAAACCGCCGATGTTGCCTGGATGACCTGACTCGCCCATTTCTAAGCATTGGAGTTAATTATTACGTAGGCTTATTTAGCATCAAAGATAGTTTTCCAGATGAAATTAAAAAAACAAAACAGTTATGTCGTACATATGTATTTTTATTTGTTGTTTTACTAAGACGTTCCACATAGAATTCGTCTCGAATTTAACCTATAATGATTCAAACTTAATTTGATAATGCCATATGTCTACGCTTTTTTGGTCGGCGAGGACGTGTGTCTGTCCTAGTCCTTAAAGATGGTTATAATTAATAAAAATTAGGAAAGAATTAGGAATGTTTTGTAAAAACCAAAAAATGTTGAGGCTAAAGCCTTGCGATTAATACAGCAACAAATTAACTGGACATTTATTTCGCCAAAAGAAATACCCTACAATAGGTTAATCACAAGTAATACCATAAGTGATGGCAATTTACTCGAATAAATTTTGTTTTTGCATGAAAGTTTGTTGCTTAGCGATTTTAATGAGAGCAACTGTCACGAAAAAATCACGAGCCGCCAGGCGAGTGATTTTTTCTATCAGTTGCTCGAATAAAAATCGCGATTAAGCAACAAACTTGAATGCGCTAAAAACAAAATTTATTCCGATTTAATTGTCATCACGAATGGTATTTAGAAAGACTATTCCACGACTTGAAACGAATATCGGTGAATGGTTCAATGTTTATATTAAAATTTTTATGATATATCTCCTGCAGTATTTTGGTCGAAAAATTCGACATTGATTAAATAACACCTCCCTTGTAATCATTTGCATTTACCTTCTTTATAATATACGCCCAGTCATCATAATCGCGGCAAGAGTTTCCATTAAAGTTTTGCTAACAACTGGTATATATCGGCGCAGATTTCTTCAAATCGTTTCCAAACACACGATCTCGTTTAAGTTTGACTTTTTGGTGCAGAACTTGTCACCGTCGCATTTATTATGGATAATGAAGTGTTACCAAACCTTTTGATTTTATAACCTATTTGCAACTGACATACGTAGAAACAACGTTTTTCGCTTTTTTATCAAGGCTAATTCAATTCATTTGTCGGGAAATAGCTAAATTCAGGTTATTCAGGTGAATAAACAGCAACTTGGTGTTTATTCACTTATAAATTGACGTGATTGGCTAAAAAATATCACATGCCTCATTTTCATTGGCTACATGCAATAGGAGTGGAATAGTCAGGTGGTAATTCATGCAGAAAATACGTCCAATATATATAGAAGCGATTGAGATGCCTATACTTGTCGAAGCTACACAAAATAGGATATTGGAACTAATAGTCCAAGGAAAGGAAAGGTCATAATCATGAACGAGGATAATCTTCCACAATTACATTGGCAGAGTGGATGAATCGTTATATCTTGGTCAAAAATAAGTACGACAACAATCGAGTAATATATTAAATTGGTTTGAACATGACACTGTTGACAATGGTGGCGGCATATTGGACGTAACGATACGCGAATTTGAAATATTTTAAATACTAAATGTAAAATTATAATATTCGTGTGTTGAAATAAAAAAAAATCATGAAAATCTTACTCCAGTCTCACAACTTTTAACTTATATTTCATAACCTCAAAAAAAAAAATATAAATCTCTTATCGCCACCTGCCTGGGTAAGTTATGTACTCTTTTATATTTGCGCGAAATTTAATTTCTATGATTTGTATTTAACTTATATCTTTGACATTAGGTTTGTCAATACTTTAGCATTTGTTACGTTTATCAGTTTTAGCTTAATTCACTTTATTTATATAATTATATTTTGACGATGTGCATTTTATGTAAATAAAGCAACCTATTCTATATATTTATTTATTTAAAAAACTTTGGGCTCCTTTCTTAAAAAAATATATATACAACAAATCAATTAAAAAAAGTGCTTTAAATTTTAAGCGGAAGAAGCACGGGTGGAGTTCACAATCACAAAGTGTTCTTCCACTCAAACGCTTCATTTTCTAATATATTGAATATAATAAGTTTAAAATTGTAAATAATGTTGTATAAAATGGATGTCTAGGAAAACTAAATATTTATTTAAAAAGAACGGTTGTAACCGTTACTGGTAATCCACACTTACACTGAATTGAAAAATGTATTAGGTCTTAACGACAAATAGTTATTGTAAAAATGTTATACAACGTGTTATATAAATTTAAATCACAACATGACTGGTGTTTCTATAACATTTTTATAATAATTATTTGTTGTTAAAACATAATTAATTTTTCAATTCAGTGTAAATTTTAATTTGTTATACACTATAAAAGCGTATGCATGATTAATTCACGGAATTTAATTATTTTGCAGTTAAATGGTTTTATTGAATTTTGTAGTATTAAGTAGATAAATATTTTTAATGCAATTCAATAGGTAAAGATTATCACGAAATAGTCCGGTTCATAATTTTTAATTTTTATTTACTGTTTTGCATATGAGTTGACTAGAATTTGCAATATAAAAAACAACTACTGGCCTCATTATTAATATTAATTAAATTTGTCTACTTTAATTAGTTAATAAATTTTGACTAGAAGAACGTCTCGGCTAAAAATATTTTTTTATCTAAGAATAAATAGTTCATTTGAAAATATTTCTATTATATTTTCTATGCGACTGATAGCAAAGTTATAATCCCACTCACAAATCATAAAAATAAAATATTATTTAATACTAAAGTAAGGTATAATGTGATATTTAAATAACAAAACAAAATAAAATTTATTTACCAGCTGTTTTTACATTATTTTGTATTTTCTGAAAGCCCTTTTGTATTACCTGTCTATCAAGGCAACACACATCTATAAGATCAATATTATATATAAAAACTTATTTACTCTCCGTTGGAAAATAAATTACAAAACATCATTTCAAAAAAACTAACTAAATATTAAACGTCAAATTATATCTAATTTGTATATCAAAATAATTTGGTAGAATGAATAGGGTTTCTTAAATTTTTACAGCAGCCCAATACTTAAAATAGATTGGTGATAAATGTAAGTTTATTATAGACCGGTAGTAAGCGCATACTGTTGCAGTGTTAGCTAGAGTGCAGCATCGTTAGTCCGGGTCAATAATTAGATGGGTTGATAATACGATTCACTATTGGGATACAATAAATGGCACATTTAAGTTGTTTTGATATTATAAACGAGAAGTTTATCAAATATAGTATATAATCTAAAAAATGGTATCAAAAATGACACAAATAATAATTATATAATTCATATAAAAAGTTATTTCCTGTTAATCGTAATGTAGGCAATAATTCACGCGGATGAAATTTGCAAATCATCCAAGTGTTGAATAACATTTTTTAGTAAAATATTTTACTTAATACAATATTTACTATATTCGGAAATTGCGCTGATATTTTTTTCGACATTTGTCGATTTTCAGCTAACTTGAAAATATAGATTCAATGAAAAAACCATAACAACTTGATCGTTGTTATGAGTTATAATTAATAGCGTGAGTTACGATATTTAATATACCATTATTTGTACTAATCTAGATTAATAATAAATATACAACCCAATAGGAGTAGATAAAAATATGAAATTAATAATAAGTATACAAATGAAATATTAAAATTTCTAGTGCAGTGTTAATGATAATAATTAATATTGAGAGTAATAAATCTCTATGAGCATTACTGCACTAATGTTTTACATAATAATGTAAAAACTCCAGCTAACAGTTAAAACAACTACTCCCCGTACTAAAGCACCGCCAGGCATTGAATGATATACCTGTTAGCTGTCGTTACATGTCTAAAATAAAATTGTTACATAGTGCTAAATATTATTTTAGACATGTAACGAACAAGGTCCTAATCAAATTCTTAAAATGATTTCCATGATATTTAACTTGCAGGAGGATGTTCAAAAATTACAGGCTGAACACACTGCTGCTAAACAAGAACCATCCGCAAGTCATTTTATGAAGAGATCATTAAGGAGCTTCAAGAGCGATCCAAGCACTCTTGCAATGTTGTTATTTTTGGTTCCAAGGAAGTTGGTATGTCTAAGCAATGTGATTCGGGTATTAATTTTTGTAAACAACTTTTGTGCGATTTAAAAATGTCCACTGATAATTTTAGAAATTTGCGTTTAGGATAATATGATAGTACAAAGAATGATCGAGCAAGACCTATTAAATTATTCTTGGTTTCAGCTGATGATGTGCACAAAGTAATAAAAAGATATAAGTATATCAAATCAACTGAGAAATACTCTGGAATTCGGCTATCATATGATAAAACTCATATAAATGCTAAGTCACTTGGATTATTTTTTCGTGCTAGTAAATATTTTCAAGACCATTCATTACTTAAGAGACTTTATTCTGCATTCGTAAGGAGTAATCTTGAGTATGCATCTCTTATCTGGTACTCTATATCTCAAGTTGAATGACATTGTAATAAAACCTTATAATGACATTCCTCCTTTTCTCTTCTTTTTGTCTCGTATAACGACTCAGCCAAATGTAGGTGTCTCGTTTTATTTTGTCCGATTAATCTGGGGTCTATCTCGTTTTCACAACATTTTAACTGCATAAGAAAGTTGTCGCATTTTGCGCATGTATCACTTTTTGGTTTATGAAATGATAAGTTGAATTCCTCAACAAACATTTTTCTGTATAGGGAGGCATTCCGCGGTTGAATATTTCCTTCTTTACAATCATCTAATCGATAGACCGGGTGACAAGTACTTTTTCTGAGTGTGGGATCGTGAATAGTGACTCTGATAAGCGGGAAATAGTTTTATGTGTTCTCTTATTAGGAGTTTATCCTTTTCTGGGATTTTAGGTTGGTTTCCATGTTTTCCTCGTTTATCTATTTTGCTATTGCTTGACCGTTTATTTACAACAATTACTCTCGCTTTTTTTAAAGTGACGTCAAATGTATTTATAAACATAATTTGATACACTTCCATTCTTTTGCCGTTGATATTTTTCAAAAAATATTTTCTAGAAAAGATTCGTCTACTTTTCTTGCCATCATTATGTCTTAAACGCTGAAGATGCTTTTCCTGTTCTTCTATGGAATTTGCCACAAACTGGTTTTGTTCAGAGCTAGACAATTTATAAAAATTTGTAAAGAGAATTTGTCGCTCGTCAGGACTGAATTTCTCGAAACAATTCTTTTTGCATGAGCACGCTGCTTTCATTTCTTTGGCAGGTAAAGTTTTCTTTCCTGACACTGACGAATATTCTCTGCCTTGAGTTTTCAACAGTTTTCTTATGTTTCGAGTCCAATTAGAAGAATTCCGCTTTCGTTTCCTAGTCATCTTTGTTTCCTTTTTTTCTTCCCCTGCGTGATTTATTTATTTGATTTTCTGCCGAATCAACCAATTCTGCATTGTTAATATGTTCTTCATTTACCAGACCCATATCCAAACTGACATCTTCAAACTGTTCTTCTTGGTTGTTGTCAATGTCCTCGTCACTATCCGACGGTACATATTCATCACCACTATCGTCTTTAAACGGTTCTGAATCGCTTGAATCTGTATTTTCTATTATTTCTTCTTCAAAGATCTCTTCCAATTCCTTCATTTCTGGAACTGGTATTGTGCTGGACCGTGTGCTTAAATTGTCATCATCACTGACTGACGCTGATACTACAAGATACCAATACAAACCAGTACATGTCATGTGGACAGCTCGGACTTTTATGAAAATGTATATTTTCAACTATTTAGAGCCTCCTGCAACGATATGCGGCTATTTTCGGTATTTATTGTGCATATAAGTCCGGGCTCTAGTTATTATAACGAATCAACATAACCTCAAATCGGCAATATTAAATGAATAGTTCTATATAAAAATATAATGCAGTACTGAATCACTTACTATTGTCAGCTCCACACATCTGTAAAATCTGCCTTGTCCTTGAATTATAAGTATTCATTTTCTTTGTTTCACAAACCCTTTAAAACTAGAATTGCAGCTGCAACCATGTAACGTTTATGATGGCTACTGCTGCTATGAAGGTTAAAGATAAAAAGTCCAATATTGACATTAACCCATTTATGTTAAATAAAATAATATCAATAGTTACAACTAAAAAGGCCAAAGACACTGGCCCTTTTAGCATAAACTGATGTTGATGAATTCATAGCGACATAGGCCAAAATTAAATTTATAGATCTGCTATTGGTTGAGATTTGACATTGGCTGTTTTACCATCTTAAAGACCGTAAGAAAAGAATAATAATAATAATAATAATAATATTCTTTATTTAAAAGTGTCATTACAATAATGTACAAAATGAAATGGTGTCAGTGCCTAATCTAAAACTTACAAGCTACTTAATTGCTAATTTGATATCTATATTTATCTACATACTTATTTGATTACAATACATACACGTTGTCCCCTGAAATTTTGAATATGAGTAATGTAATTTGTATTATATCTCGATTATTATTATTGGTTGCTATGGTTTTTGCTGCAATATGCATGTCAATTTGACATTTTGAAGCTATAATGTTAACAGGAATTTTATGATCTTCTGGGATATTGTTTGGCTCAACAAGGAGATGTTATCGAACATTTAATAAGATGAACATTGCAGTTACTTGTTATTCGTTACGTCAGCATTGTGTCCGTAAAAATAGTAATATTAAAATAACGTGTAAATATGTTTCATTTTGATTCCCTATTTTATTACAAATTACTGATTATTTCCCGTTGGTCAATCCATTAAAATATGTGACGAGCGTGGTAACTAAGCAACGAGTAATGCATTAAAATGCCCGTATTCAAAATTTCAGGGGACAACGTGTATATACATAAATACAGATGAAACAGATATGTTTTCGTCTACTTCTTATGTTCTAAAAATTCTTTTATGCTGTATGGTTCTAATTCTAATAAAAAGTTATATACATTTTTGGAAAATATTTTTGGCGAGTTAACACTTTTCTTGAGAGATTCCGTTAAAGCATTGAATAATTTTATTCCCATATAGTGAGCTGAACCTTCCGTAGTTTTTAGCTTGTGGTTAGGATATACAAAGTCGATTGTTCTTGTGTTATGTACCCCGCGTTTATTATCTTAGAAGCCTAATGTATTGCTTAAATCAAAATGGCAAAATATTGACATTGGTCTTTTTAGCTCCAAGCCACAGATATATGCCTCTCATAATATATTGAGAGTATTACAAGACGATTTTTTAAATTTTTATCTTTTAAACTGGACGGAGTGTATCCTGAAAGATGTTGTAGTCAGGCAGATTTACTTCTACGACATGAGTTGGTTTGTATCAGTAAGAGACGATATTTCTTCTGTGCTAATTTTGTAAGAAAATTAATTAATAATGAAATCGATTGCAGCTTTTTATTACATAAAATTCATTTCCATGTACCTCGTCCAGCATCCAGACATGCTTGTACTTTCGCCTTGCCCAGATCCCGTACAAATATTCTACAACGCTCGCCAGTCCATTTTATGTGTATAACTGCGGAAGTAATTGATGTTTTTATATAAAATTTTTGGTTGATTTTTATTGTTATTATTTTGTATAATTATACTGTATTTGGTCAAATTTTGTCTGTTGTATAATAAAGTCTATTATTATTATTATTATTATATTTAAAATCCATATTTAGTAATCTGCTCTGGCGAAGTGTGAATTATGCATTGAATAAGTAAATAAAACAAACCAAAAACATAGAAAAAAATATAAGTAAGAGGTTGAATAAGTTGTGTGTGATTTTTATGGCTATTAAAAGTTTACTTTAAATTTTATTTTTTATTTTATCATAATTTGTTCTATGTATATTGTTCGCTACTGTTTTTGATTGTCTTCTTTATAAAGATCAACTTCTAAATTGTGGAGACTTATTGTTATTCCAAAGTTACTTTTAGATGTGCGGAGATGACGTCTTTTTGGTAAGATTGGTAGGATTTATCTGTAAAGCATTTTCTACAGAATGTACTATATACTATACTTTATCTTTATACTACCTATGTAGAGATAGACTCTTTTTCGTATATTTTCTAATTAAGGGCAGTTTAAGTTTACGGCGAAACCAAAAAATAATGTTTTTATATGTTGCTTTGATACTAGCCAAGTAATAGTTTTTTAATTATTATTAGCTGATAAAAGTATTCGAATCTAAACAGGTAGAACTAATGAAAATCAAATTTTATAAAATATATATTTAAAATGGTAAGAGATCTCTGAAATATATTTTAATTAACCACTTTTTGATTAATTTTAAGTCTGCTGTTTCCTGTCTTCTATAGTCTTCTAATACCAATACGTTATCTTAGAAAATAAAAGCAATAGAAAAGTTTTAAAAAGTTAATAAACATATATAAAAGGGCTAAAAGACCACCGGGCAACAGCCAATGGAAAAAAGGAGAGAAGAAGCAATTGTCCTAATATCAGATATAACACTATTTACCAATAAAGATATTTATCTCTATAAGTAAAATATTGTAATAATATTAGGCTTTGTGTTAATCTTGATAATATTTAAATATTTAAACTAGTAGAAGTCATTCAACAATTTCATTGTTAAATTTCTCTGGGCGCAAAATGTTTTGCTATAAATTGCATTTTTTTGTTTATTTATTTACTAAGCTAATATTTACATATTTTTTATTACTACTACTACTTTGCTTATTTTATTTATTATTTTAGGATTCATGGAATTTTACTTTCTCTATATAGTATATATTGGGAAAGTATTGTTTTCGTGCATGATTATGTCGGTGGGCGATGTATCTCAAAAACGATTGATCCTATTAAGATGAAACTTTAAACTTAAGGTTTTATCGTTAAAAACTGGAACCGAAAAGCCTTTGGTGAATATTCATAAACCGGAAGTGAATGTTTACTCCAGGCGTCTGTTTTTTTTTCATATTTCTAAATATGAAAAATATTACATATATTTTCAAACAAAAGTTGTAGGAAGTGAGAAAATGAAGAAGTTTTATGAAAACATGTTTTTTAATAAAGTTCTCAAATTGCGAGAAAAAAAATTGATATTGTATGCCTATTTCTAATAAACTGTTGGAGTTTAAATTAAGCAAATTATATGGAATAATCTTTTTGCGTAATCGTCATTGTTTTTGAGAAAATATAGGGAAAGTATAGGATTAAAGTATATATTTGTATATGTATACATAATAAGTATGTTATTATTATTATATTGTAATAAAATATCGACGAAAGAAAGTAAAACTTTTTTTTTATATATAGTAACCTTAAATTATTACACTCATAGGATACATTCAATACTCTTAGCAATATTTTAGGATAAAACAACCCTAACTTTATATAACTCGCATAAAAACAGGATCTTTCAGTGTAGCTTTGCCAGAGCTTCACATTTATTTAACGACTTAAGCTAATCATAAGAAGGCAGGCCACTTCCCTTAACGTTCTGCTCATTCAGGCGTCTATTAAGGAGGCAACTTTTTGTCTTACACGCATTTCACCTCCGTTTTTTACTCTATCGCCACTCAAAATCCCCGAAAAGAGTCGGTGGCGAACATTGTTAGCGCGTTGACCTCGCAATTTCTTTCCCAACTGTAGGAATAGCTTCGCATCGTTAAGGGCTATAGAAACCGGATTGGGGCCGGAAGAAACCGTTAAATTTACAAGGTGCAAAACCTGAATGTGTTGATATAATCTTTGATGGCATTTGACATTTTTATGGCGTTTCTTTTATCAGCTTGACTTAGTTTTATTAAGATATTGATGTAAGAAATCAAAGGCGTCCGAGTATGAATTGATGTAAGAGGTATAAATTTTACCCCTCATTAGATATTATAAAAAGAGATTATTAACATGTACTACAACGTAGTATTAGCTAATAAATATATATCTCAAACAAAACAAAGAATATTTTACAAATTTGTATGAATTTGTATTTATTAAACTTTTAGTTAATAGTAAATTAATATTATTTTAGAGGCAAAACCACTATTAATAATTAATAACATTTAATTTTATACTAGACCTATCAAGATAATTTCTTCCATTAGGTACTAAATTTCTGTCCATATTTCAGATCATATAATATTAAAAACTATTTATATAATTTAAAATATCCTTCAAAGGCAGGTCAAAAAGTTAAGATTAATTTTATTCATTTATATAATATGGAAGAGGGAAATAATATTTATATATAATTATACCGATATAAGGGTTCAAAGGAATAAAATTATATGTCAGGATTGTTATTATTATATTTTAAGTTTGTTAATAACTTTAAATCCCGTTATATATAGTTAGCAACTACAGATTGTACAATAAAAGCAAATACACTAACTGTAAATATGAAATTCGAGATAATGCCCACTGCACGATTACGAGATTAAAGCTAACGAATCTATCAATTGAAATCATTAAATAATCAGAAATGCCAATATAATTGGCATGTGAAACATATTGCATGAATTCAAACAATATTAAATTAATTATTATTGAACCGATGAATCAGTTATCCGTAATTATTCTCGTATTAATAGTATATAAATTTTAGCATACTAATTTGGTTCAATGTTTATTGTTTATACCACCAAATATTATCATAATTCTACATCTTAAAAATAAAAGCAAAATTCAACCTACATAATCAAAAATGGAATTAAAATAGATAATTTATATAATAACAATGTCTTTTTCTTTAACTATCTTGTATCAGTTTTGTGAACTTAGGTGTTTTAGATTCTCAACATATTTCTTTTATTATTTATTAGCTATTGTATCAACAGTTTCTACGGTGTTTGATCAAGTATTAGTCGCTAAGTTATTTATTCTATTAATATTATTTCAGCATTTCCGTTAAGTTCTTCGTTTGTTCTTTTTGTTATCCATAACTCACTTTTCCCCCCAGATATTATGTTTAGTTTTATTTGATTCTATAATTAATTTCCATATTTTACTTTCATATTGGTCTAAATATTGTCTTATAAATGTGTAGTTTTCTTATCCTAATAAAAGTTCTTCGGTTCGCTTAGCATATGGTTCGATCAAGATATGATCTATCTAATTTGTATTGATATATAATTACCAGCCCACCTATATTTTGTATATCCTCCTTAAACTATTTTTACTTCGTGTTCAGGAATATTATTTTATCGATAATAACATAAAAGGCGGGTTTATTTTTTTTATCTTCTTCTCTAGAGAAATATAATTACACTATAACATTATGAGAGGTGTGTTTTTTAAAGTCATGTATTTTTGGCACATTTATTAAAATAACTTTTTCTTGTCTTTTTTCTATCCGGAAGTAAAACATTTTGATATAGATAAAACTTTACAAATGCACGTAATATTATTTTATTTCTTAAATTCTTATCTAAACATTACATATTTTTAGATTTCTCGTGTATTTTTCAGATGTTATTCAAGAGATTCCAAAATTTAAAAAAGTCTAAAAAATTATATTGGTAATATGTGATTAATTGTAATGATGTTATGTAAAACGTGGTGAGCTACCTTAAGATTTTTTATCATACTTTTTAGTGTATGAAATCTTATTTATTTAAATGCTACGTCAGAAAAATATAATAATTAACAAATCAATTACGCTTTTATCTAATTTTATCTGTATTTTTAGCATTTTTAAGTGGCCATACGTAACTACAAGTAATCTAATTTGTTCTAACATTCCTGTTATATTTTGTTCCATTATATAATTGATGTATATTAACTAAAATATTGGTGGAAGGTTGTCCCTCTGAAGTATTCCGTATTGTGCATATCTTGGTTAGATTTTAGTTTGGTTTGTTCTTGTTATCTGTGGTCTTTTCGTAAGATATAATTTTATTTATTTAAGCTCATTGTTATTGACCCAAATTGCTTTAAGTTTTTAAATAAGCATTCTTTTTAATATTTTATCGAAGGTTTTTTTCATATCTATAAATTCTTGTCCGGGAAACTTTTTGTTGTGTCAATTAGTTCGTACGCTGCCGGTAATGTTCCACAGTTCTGCTGGAATGCATATTTTTGATAAGGGATGACTTAATTTTAGCATAAATTTTGTATAGTTGCATTTGAATCACCTTTTCAAGTATTTTATTTAATGAAGATATGAGGGATATCATGCGGTAGTTTTCTGGGTTTGTTCCATACCCTATCTTATGTATAGGTATTAATATGGTGTTTTTTTATATGATTTGGGTATGTTTCTTGCTTCAGTTTTTTATTTGTTATCTTTATCATTCTATTAGCTATTATATTGTTTATATCATTAGTAGTGATTGGTTTCAATTTCATTGTTTGTTCGTGTACTTATCGTTGTGGCTGGTTTTATTATTTCGCATGTAGTTTGTTGTTGTATCAGTATTTACCCAAAGTTGGTAAAGTACGATTTTATAATATCTGCAATTTCGTCTTGGTTGTTAGGAATCTATTATGTGTTGGGATTATTTAAATATAATTTGCGTTTTTATTTATAGTACCTTTTTGTTTATTTATATTTTTTCATAGCTTATGGAGGCTGTTTCTATATTTTTGGAAATTATTTTTATAATATTATGCTTTTGTATTTTATATTAATTTCTAGTTCTTCTCTTCTTATAGTATGTTTATTTGATGACATTTATTCTGGGACTTCCTAAATGTTTTTTCTGCTATTATTTCATTTATTTCCGTTATTATTTCTTTTGTTATTCAAAAAATTCTCTTGCTGTTTTTTATTTTCGATTATTTTTTGTGGTGTTTTTGACAGTTGTTCAAAGGTTACTATGTCCTGTATGTTGATGGATTTTATGTCTTTATTTAGAGAGAATACTTGGATATTATGTTGGAAATTACTGGTGATTGTAATGTACTTAGTTTTATTATTTAAACAAAAACAAAAGGATGTAGTCTACTCAGGATTCGAAAAACGGTTTCACAAGTAAAAGAGTTGATGAATACACCACTTCGCTGTAGGTAGTATTTTCGTATTATTAGTATCTTTTTAAATTTGTTTTTGAAACTGATTGTGCAGATTAATAGGTAAATTATAGTATTTACTTAATACTTAATCTGAGCAAATGAGAGGCCTTTAGACGGATTAGTAACTAGTTACTGAAGTAGTAATTTCTAGTCTTTGGAATCATTTTTTGAAAATACAAAAACTTTTAAATAATGACAATAATAAACCCCAAAAGACAATCGAAATCAGCTAATAAAAATTAACCTTTTAATACAACAATTTCAAAGGCAAATTCACAAAAACACTAAGGTTAGGAATTTATATTTAGCGATGAGATGTTGATTTGTATTTTACCTGGCGTAAATGATAATTGCGGTATATATTACAAATCTTAATTTCGTTCACATTGCTAACCGATATCTAACACACTATTATTTCGTTTGTAATAAGAACAGAACGAAAATGATAAATGACAATAAGCATTGAGAGAATATCGGTAATAATTAGTTAGGTAAAATTGGTGAAGGTAAATAGAAATTTACTAACTGAAGTAGCTTGCTTCTTCTTTTGATTATTATCCAATAAATAATATATAAAAAGTCAATAGAAGTTGCCCCACATCACACGCCTCATCGTATAATTTTCATATTTCAACTATTTAAAAAAAATTGTTTCAGTTGCTAAAATCTAAACTTATTGTTTATAAATTACTTTATAATATTAATAAATGTTTATTTGAATATCATGTTTTTTTTATTATTAAAGTTATAATTTATCGTTGATTTAAGTAGTGATATACATATGTAACTCTACCTCAATCCTTCTGCGTAATAGATCTTATCTTAGCTTGTCTAATACCATGTTCACGTGTCATTAGCTAAGAAGAAATAACCATATATCCTCTCTTAGGTTTGCCTTTAATGATATCAGAATGCAAATACCAAATATAGAAATAATACTGAATTTGTGTTATATATGTAAATACAGGATGAGTCTCTAACTTGGAATAAACTCAGTAAATCATAGAAAGTTTATTTATCCCAAATATAAGATATGACGTCATCGACTATATTTTTAGTGGCAACCCTATTTTTTATCACTATTCTTAAAGACTATATCAAGTTACACATGTCTGCCAAATTTCAAATTTTTATTTCCTGTCATTTACAAGATATTTAACAAACATCTAATATAAAGAATTAATAAATCTAAGTCAACTTAATTCAATTTTTATGCATTTTAAAAGTGGATTGCCAAAAGGTGATGGTTTTTAATTTTTTGTCGAACTAACGTTTATCATTTTGACGTTTAGTTATAAAAATATTTAAGAAGTGTAGCATCGCATTTGACGCATATTTGAGCGAGGAGAGTATTTGTCGTTCCACTGTTGTGTTGTTCACCGTTTGTCGAAAAATTAAACCAACATGCCGTACTTAACTGAGACCCACAAAATCGAAATTTTAATGATGATTGACTATGGAGGTAGGACAATCACACAAAATCAAGTGTCCTGATTTACCAGTTGTTCAGGAAAATCATCATGTCTTCTCTAGGCAGATAGCTAGGAAACTCTAAATTAGCCAGTCTTCTGTGTCAAGAATCCTTAGAGCGCAATTGCATCTAAATGACAATCCTCTAGAACTCACCGAAAATGATCCGGATAGAAGACTCTAATTTTGCGAGAAAGAATATGGATCTACTAGATAGAAATGTTCTAAATACAGAACACATTTTGGTTTCTGATTAATCAACGTTTGATTGATAAGGGAAGGTCACACTCAATATCCAGAAAAAGTGTTTTTATAAGACCAATTTTCTTCCTAAACAATCTCAATGGAACGGGATATTTACAATTCTTTGAGGAAGAGCTAATTCCGAGTTTGGCTATTTTGTTCCCTTGCTATGTAGAATTTTCTATAAATATGCACAGTAACCGAAATAATCAATTTATTTCATTTTGCTTTTCCTATACTATACAATTTCGTTTTTATTACTTTGATAACTGGATACTTTACTGCCGAAATGTAAGAAAAAGTCTGTACATGATTTTGGCCTACAGTAGTATAATTAAATAAAAATATGTTTAATGTTCTATAATATGATATATAAATTTAGTAAATAAAATACTTTTCAGCTATTCCGAAAAAGAATAATTTAGAGTTGAGTTTTAATCTGTAGTGGTTTTTAATAAACAGCATATACGTATAGATATGTTTTTTGAAAAGCTATTTAAGTGTATTTTGACACAAAAAATTAATAGCATAAAAATGTGATGGCTTTATAAAAAAATGTCGGTTGCAATTTATTTTTGCGATATATCAATTAAATTAATTAAATATTATATGAATAACGAACACATATCTCGATTTTTTGATATTTTCACAAACGAATAAATTGTACAGTTAATTTAATTCTTCGCATATCAAACGATGAACCGATGCCTTTGATTAAATAATATTTGCATATTGATACAATGTTTAATTAAATTGAGCACAAAATATTTTTTTTTAAATATATTCTCATTATTCCATTATTCTAATAAGCATTACTTAATAATATTTACTTAGAAATAATTGAACTGTTAATAAAATCGCTATTGTTAGTAATATAAAATTTAATAAATAACTCGATATATATATATATTTCAATTAATTAATTCAGCATATATATATATATATATATATATATATATATATATATATATATATATATATATATAAATATGAAATTTTAGTCAGATCATTTACCATTTATATCGTTCAATCAAAATTAGGTTAAATAATTTATAACATTACAATAGATAATCGAATTTGCAAAAGAGAAACTTAAACTATATTCCAGAGTTAAGAATTTATATATATATTCTCTTTTGCAAATTCGATTATTCTATTGTAATGTTATAAATTATTTAGCCTAATTTTGATTGAACGATATAAATGGTAAATGATCTGTCTAAAATTTTATATTTTACTAACAAATGTTGGTGATTTTGCAGATATATGCTTTTATACATTTTTAATGAATTAGATTATGGTACATAGAGTAAGTATTCATGAACCATACCATTCTATGTAAAACCCAATATTCGAAGAAAACCAAGTTATATTTCTTACAATAATAATTTACGTGATATTTTTTTATCCTTTTAGAGCTCTAAAATACTGGATTTCATCACTTCACTTATGTCAATATAATAAGTATATATATACCGGGTGTCTCAGCGTGCGCGCCGAGTAGCTTTACGGCTAAACGGTTTATTTTTTTCAAAATCCGTTTTCGCAGGAGTATGTAGGTGTATTGGGACCACATTTTAAAATTAGTTTTAAATATACAGGGTGTCCCATAAAAGCATGGCGTATCATAGTTATGTTTTTTCTTATGGAACACCCCATATTTGATATTTTTTTCAGATTCTACATCAAAAATAAGGGTAACTTTCATTATAAGATCATATGCCTAAACCTAATAATTTCTGAAATATTTAAACAATTTTGGAAAAATTGACGTTTCGAAAAAAAATTATATCTTTCAAATAGGTGAATGAAAACAAATGAAATTTTGTGTCAGTATATTAGACTAATGGGTGAATATTTTAGGCCATTTATAGGAATTTTAAATATTAAGATGTTTTGATAATTTAATGTGTCTACAGAAACACATTCAAGGTCAAATTTCGTGCTTACTTTAAATGGAACACCCTATATCTAATAAACCTATCTTGTAGCAAATTTTATTATCTTTCAAAAAGTATAAAGGTATTCTATACCTGTTACTTATAGTTTTCAAGATATATCCATTTTTGTTAATTTTCGACATAATAATTATTAGTATCAATTATTGCAATAGTCAGTTAACACAACCAATGATTTTCGAGATATTTCCAAATTAACACACTAATTGAATAATTTATTTACACATATGTACATGATTACGTAATATCGTCTTAGAATTTCAAAAAACATAACGAAAAACAACAAATGAAATTAACAAAATAATAACAACATTATTTTTTTATAACAAATTTTCAAAAATACCACCATCGCACTGAATGCATAATTCAATTCTTTTTTGAAACGATAGTTTAACATTTCTTAGCATATAGGGTGTTATTGATCTAAATGCATCCTTAATTCTGTCCTTCATGTCTTCAACAGTTGTGGGAGGAGTGGTGTATACTTGATTTTTAATATACCCCCATAAAAAGAAATCCATGGGGGTTAAATCAGGGGATCTGGGTGGCCAAGCTACGTGACCTCCTCTTCCAATCCATCGCCTATTAAATATTCTATTTAAATATTGACGAACCGCCAATGAAAAATGAGGTGGCGCACCATCGAGCTGTAACCACATGTTTTGGCGAATATTCAGTGGAATATTCTCTAATAATAATGGAAATTCTTCTTGGAGAAATTGTAAAAATATGGGACCATCCAAGTATCCATCGAAAAAATGAGGTCCAATGACGTAATTACCCAAAATGCCTCCGAATACATTAATACTCCAACGATGTTGTCGATCAGTAATTTGAAATTTGTGGCAATTTTCGGTGCTGTAATAATGGCAGTTACGTCGATTAAAAGATCCGTTATTATTAAAAGATGATTCATCCGTAAATAAAATATTATTCAAAAAATCTTCATCATCGCCACTTTTATTTAAAACACATAAACAAAAATCTAACCGCTTCTCGAAATCCGCATTATTCAGATGCTGGTGAATTTCATAGTGATATGGGTGGTATTCATGTTTTTTTAATATCCTTGATATGCTCGCCTTGCTTAACCCAGTCTCACGAGCTACTATACGTGTACTCGTGCTAGGATTATCTATTACAGAAGTAAGTACCTGTAATTGTGTCTCCTCGTCCTTAGTTACAGTGTTGAAGTTCGTTTTTTTCAGATACTTGACACTGCCTGTGGTTTTAAATATATTTAAAACTTCCTCCAATGTCTTCTTATTAGGATGTCTCCTATCAGGGTACCTTTCGCGATATACTCTTTCCGCTAAGAGACAATTTTCATAACATTCCCCTATTATTAGGATCATGTTAATTCTTTCGTTTAAGGAATATTTCATTTTTGCGGTCGTTACAAATGATTCGAATGTGTCAACTGACTTTGTTTATAAACAAAAGCTACACACTAGCTTATTGCAATAATTGATACTAATAATTATTATGTCGAAAATTAACAAAAATGGATATACCTTGAAAACTATTAGTATTAGGTGTAGAATACCTTTATACTTTTTGAAAGATAATAAAATTTGCTACAAGATAGGCCTATTAGATATAGGGTGTGCCATTTAAAGTAAGCAAGAAATTTGACCTTGAATGTGTTTCTGGAGATACATTAAATTACCAAAACATCTTAAAATTTTAAATTACTACAAATAGTCTAAAATATTCCCCCATTAGTCTAATGTACTGATACAAAATTTCATTTGTTTTCATTTACCTATTTGGGAGATATGATTTTTTTTCGAAACGTCAATTTTTCCAAAATTGTTTAAATATTTCAGAAATTATTAGGTTTAGGCATATGATCTTATAATGAAAGTTACCCTTATTTTTGATGTAGAATCTGAAAAAAATATCAAATATGGGGTGTTCCATAAGAAAAAACATAACTATGATACGCCATGCTTTTATGCGACACCCTGTATATTTAAAACTAATTTTAAAATGTGGTCCTAATACATCTACATACTCCTGCGAAAACGGATTTTGAAAAAAATAAACCGTTTAGCCGTAAAGCTACTCGGCGCGCACGCTGAGACACCCGGTATATATATATAACAAATCAGTATGTCGCATTTTTATCTTTATTTATTTTTATTGATCTTTTTTTAAATTATGATAAGGATGGTATCCAGCAAATACACGATAAATTCGTTTGAATATATCCTGTGAAATAAGAGCCAACCAAAGATTACTGAGATACGTGAGGTATATATGCACCGTTTTAGGTAGTGTATCGAATTTGGATTGTTTTTTTTTTTTAACTGTATGCTATATATATTCGGAATATTTTATGTTTTGAAAATTGGTTATGTTAATCATAGTCTCGTGGTCATTGTGGATAACAATAAGAATTTAATGAATAATACACGGCCATGTGTGATATATCAGTTTAAATTATTGTTTAATCTATTTCTATAGATGTCTTTCGCTTCTATAGTATAATGCCTTGAAAACTCTGGAAATTGCAGTAGTTTTTATATAAAATTCTTATTGTCCTTTACAACTATTTGAGTTTATTAATACCTTTAAACTGTAATAAGTATTAAGATCTTGCTTACTTCGATATTAAAGTTATTCGTTTAGAGTAACTTCTAAAAACTTTTAAAATTTTACAATTTGTGTTGGTAAGATTATTTTTTAGACACCGTTAAAGGATTTTAACGGTTAAGAGAACATATTACTTGGAGAAAAATTTTAACGTTAAAGTTAATAAACATTGGAAAATATTGCTAACCTAACATTGACCTAAGCTAGAATTAACGAAAATAAGAAATTCATCCTCAAAAGTTAGTAACGTTAACTATTATTTTATAGAAATTTGGAAATCAACTTGTCAATGGTCGGAAAATGAAGGGCTAACAATCTAAAGATTTAGTTTGATTGATTGTTTTGTTTTAATAAATCATTATAAATTAATATTGGGTTATTTTATAATATATTTGCAATAGAATTTAGTCTTGTAAATGGCTTTTAATGTACAGACAGTATTGCTTTTTGAATAATAAAAATTTCAATTTGCATAAAAGACCAGGTGTTTGATATCTATGGAAGCAATTAAAAACAAAATTGAACGTTTTTTATAATGACTATACCTTTTTAATTGAATTAATATAAACATTTCAGATAAAACGTAAATAATCCACACTAAGAAATGATTAAAATTTTAACAAAAGATCAAGGTAACTGTTTTTAAAACTTCAATAATGAGTTCCTCCTCCAAGATTTCTGGAGCACTCGGCAACTCGCCTAGGCATACTAGAAATAAATTTGTCAAAGTCAGGCTGAGGGATTGCATCCCAAGCTTCTTGAATTCTTGATCCTATATCAGGTAAAGGAAGTGGGGGTGGCTGAAGATGGCCCAGCCTTCTGCCAATTGTATACCACATGTGTTCAATAGGTGATAGGTCTGGAGAATGAAAAGGCCATGGAAGTAAGTCAACACTAGATAGCTCTAGGAATTCCATAGTAACCCTAGCTGTATGCAGCTTTACATTCTCCTGTTGGAAATTGGGGTTTTCCAACTTTCTGTCTTGGCGACGTCTAACCATTTTACGACCGACGTGGGCAAACAAACAAAATCTCGATTCATCACTAAAGTTCTAACGATTATAGTCTCTCATTGCAAACAAGGAAAAGGACGGTACGACTTGAGACCAAATGATCAAATTCTCCGGTAAACTGATCGAACGGAGATTCCTTGGTTTATTTGAACCTATCCAGACGCCTCCAATGACTTGTTGTTGAAAATTGATCCCAGACAGCGACGACCCGAAGAGCGTAATCTCCGCCTTCTTGTCGCTCGCTCTATCTACGCCAACATCGAGATATTATACTGACACTTTTGCCAATTCGTTGGGAAATATCACGAATTGACAAACCTGCTTCTCTGAGACTGATTACTCTACCGCGTTCAAAATCGCTTAATTGTTGAAATACGCTACGCGGATGAACTCGGAGCATCTTTTAATTTAAATGGAAAAGCAATTAACTGATTTACACAATAAAATTGTAACGTCACTGCTTATTTATTTTAAGAAAATAACAATAAAATTCCTTTCATTTTTTATACTCCAAGGTAAATTGATAAAAAAGTTACAATGATTTTTTATCGAAATTTTAATCATTTTTTAGTGTGGACTATTCCACTCCTATTGCATGTAGCCAATGAAAAGGAAGCGTGAGTTATTTTTTAGCCCATCACGTCAATTAATAAGTTAATAAACAGCACCTTGCTGTTTATTCAACTAAATTAACCGAACAATAAATTGAGTTGATCGTGTTTTTGGAAACAATTTGAAGAATTCTGCGCCGATAAAAACTAGCAGTTGTTAGCAAAAACTTCAATTGAAACCAGCCATAATTTTAGACGACTGGGCGTATAAATTGAAGAAGGTAAATCAAATGATTATAAGGAAGGTGTCATTTAATCAATGTCGAATTTTTTGACCAAAATTCTGCAGGATATGTATCATAAAAATTTTAATATAAATATTGGACCATTCACCGATATTCGTTTCAAGTTGTGGAATAGTCTTTCCAAATACCATTCGTGATGGCAATTTATTCAAATAAATTTTGTTTTTGCATGAAAGTTTGTTGCTTAGCGATTTTAATGAGAGCAACTGTCACGAAAAAATCACGAGCCGCCAGGCATAGTATAGCTGTTCATAGATATGAGCAAAATATAAAATATAAAAATAGAATACAATTAAAATAACATTTTATAAAAACCATTTATAGAAAAATTACAAAACTTAGTAACAATGTTTATGGCGCATAAGATTTAAATGATTTTTTTTAAATAATTAGAAAAATAGGAAAAAATTCATAAATCTACAACAATGAGTCTTACTAAGACCAAATTATTGAAACTACTTCTCTGGATAATACCACGACAGGTAGTGAATTCATGTAAAATCCTAAGAGATGATTTTCTCATTTTGAAACTGGCTTGCAGTGTGTATATAGGCAAGCTTTTAAATGAGTTTGCGATTTATTACTGGAAGACAAAGATATACACAAACAATAAGGTATCGTCTTGACATACTAGAAGATCTTGATTCATTTACTAAACATTTGTAAATGTATTGAATACATAATAACTATAAATGAGTATCGGTTAGTGACTTGTTACAATACACTTTTAGCATAATCATTATTAATGTATAATTTTCCTGTAAAAAATCATAATACGAAGGTGGTGGTTTGATAATATAAATCAAGGTAAGTATCAGAAGTCTCATTTCATTGTATTTTGTTGCTCAAAGGTAAGTGATAAATATCTGCAACGCAACATAATTCAGCACGCAAAAGCAAGAAGGGATAAAATCGTATTTCATACATGATAATGCACTGAAACATCAAGAAAACAATTAATAACGTGAAATCGAAGTTCCTCAGATAATCGAATCCTAGAATAAAATTCCATTCAAAAAGAATCGAAGAATTGTTTAACATTGCGATCCAATCTAGGGCTTCAGCATGATAGACCAGACTACTTTATAGCAGTATATTCCGAATTAGTTATTAACGATCCGTTAGGTTTGTACCGTAACTATTAATAGTTTGATGCATTGATACAAAGAAACCTTATTGATTGGAACTAAGCCGTCGATATGAGTTAAATTAGGGCACTAATAATTCTAATGAAAATACAGTTATATTGTTAAAAGTAGTGTTCGGAAGATCGGAACAAATAATAAAATTTAATTTAGGTATTGTGGGAAATGGGAATATTTTCGCACAATGCGCTAGAGGCATAATTAATAATGAAGGCATACGATCCAAATAATTAAATAATAATTATTTATTCATTAAATTTTACAAAATATTTGATTTTTAAAGCGGTTCGACTGGGATAGTGGCCCCGAGACCAAACATCAACAAAATTATTAATATAATATAATATAATTTAAAAATTTGGCATGACACAAGTATTTATTTTAGAATTACCTTCCTAATAAATATCTGATATAATATATCATTAGATATGTATAATAAATTAAATATAATTAATATAATATTGCTAATTCAATGTTCGGCGTATTAATATTGCTAATTTTTGGTCAATTATACTTAAGTGTAAATTAAATATTGATTTAGAAGTGCAGTATTATGAAAATAATAATTAGAACTAATTGTTTTGAGCTTTCTACACCGTAGTTTTTACATTATTAAAATGGAAAAACTACAAAAATCAACTAACAGTTTAACTTAACAGCTTTGGTACCAGGAGCAGTTGTTTTACCTGTTAGTTTGTTTTTTACATTACAATCAAATTGCCAACATAATGATTAAAGTATAAATGCACTATAAGTTTGCTTGAATTATAATTATTAAATTTTTGAAAGAATATTAGATATTAAAAGATTTTAAAATATATCATTAATAGTCCTAACAATAGAAAGTATTAAAATAATACACAATGATAATATTTTTCGACAATAATTAGACTCAAAACTTAACATAACCGACGATTGAGGTTGGAAACATAACTTTTGCTCTCAATAAAATCACCAAGTAACAAACATTCATACAAAAACAAAATTTAATCGAGTAAAATGCCAAATTGCCAGGTATTGTATGTGAAAATTAATTATATTTTTGGGATATATTTCAAATTTTATTTCAATAATACTATTCATATAAATGCAATTTTTAATTTTAGGTAGAAAATTCACAACATATTGTATTCAAAAATATGAATTAATGAAGTAAATTATATTTCTGCATCATTAAAATAAACGCTTCTATAGCGTGCTTTAGTGTCTATGTAGCCTTTAACTATAGAGGTCGCGGTAAATGCCAGATTATCACCCATTTAAAAATAGTTTTAGGAAAGTTTAAATGACCGTCGAGTGCCGCAAATTAGTTTGCAATCCAGTTGTTCTTTAAGCGCGCGTAAAAAATCTTGTTTAACTTTGTCTGATTAAACAATTGCGTGTAGTGCATTTAATTCTCGACTTTCTTTCTATAAACAGAAAATTATGTTTTATGTAGAAATTAAGACATAATTAATTAATTGCTATAATTATTGAATTGCTAACATACATATTATGGTCATATATAATAAATTATTTGGGGGATACATTTTGGATGTATAATTTATTATTAATAATTTTATTTTGCAAATCTTAATACAAAATGAACATAGTATTATTGTTCACATCACTATAAATATAGCATTCGCCACTATACTAATATTTAGAGAGCGGATGTCTAGCATTATGCTTATCCATAATATTAATAGCACCGAAAAAATTTCTAAATATCTATACGAATCTTGAAGAATGTGATTACTTGGCGCTAAGTTTTTTTTGCTTTTTTTGACTTTTTGTGCTTATTTTCATGCTTTTTTAGATTCTGATGCTTATTTAGAGCATTTTCTTAAATATTTAAAAAATAGAAAAAAAATTCACGCTGATATTAAATTAATGTGGTAATATAGAGAATTTTCGTAAAAATCTGTATCCCATCATTTATAGATTATATTTGTATTACATATTTTCTTCCTGTCTTTTGACAACATAATTGTTTAAAATCTTCATAATATGATACAATAATTGTAATGAATTTTATTATTAAAAATGGTGATGTGGCCATCATAGTACTTTCCCTATATATTACGCGAAAACTATGAGGTTTACGCAAAAAGGCTATTCTTAATCATTTATTCAGTTTTAAATTCTCTACAATTATTTGTTATATAAGTTTTACGTAACTGCAATAGTTTATTATTAATTTTCAAGAAATGTAAAAATTTTCAATTTTTTTGTTTTTTTTCGAAAGTTAAGAATTTTATGAAAAACATGTTTTAATAAAACTTGTTCAGTTTTTCATTCCCTTTAAGATTTGTTTGAACCATTTTTTAAAATTTTTCATATTTAGAAAAATATTACCAAAAAACCAAAAAACGCCTCGAGTAAACACCCACTTCCGGTTTATGAATCTTTACCAAAAGCTTTTCAGTTCCTGTTTTTAACGACAAAACCTTAAGGTTGAAGTTTCATCTCGAACAGATAATTCGTTTTTGAGATACAGCACCCACCGACAGACAGACGGACACACACACACACACAGACACAATTTTTTTTTTTTCTAGAAATTAGTGTTTTGGGTTCAGGGGACCCCAAAACGGATATTTCCGCAAAAAAAATTTTTGAAAAAAAAATCACGAAAACAATAGTCCCCCTATATATACTATATAGGGAAACTAATAAATACTAGTATAAATTACCATTTTACAATGGATTCGTTTATAAATAAGTAGATATAATAGACCGTCTCATTATTCAGATAATACAGACGAACGTATCATAGGAATCACACCTATGATATTCCGGATGTAAACGTCGTTAAACTAGGCCCAAACAGGGGCCCCAGTAAGTATTAAATGTTAAGAAATTTAAGTGATAGCTAATAATCAGGTGTTCTACAAACGTATCAATTTTCTACTCTCAGCAAAAATACGGATGGGACGACTGGCGCATATTTATCGTTTTCGTTAATTTTCATATTCAAACTCGCATTCATAAACCGTACTATTGAATTGACATTCCAAAAACTTTGCTTATTTATCAAAAATTATTATATTCATGAATCGTATTAACATCACAGATAAATTATATTATATCACATGTATATTTAACACATAATGCACAAGGTGAAAACCACAATACAAGAATTAATTAGAGACTATCCAGAATTAACAAGTGAAAATAATACATTATTTTGTAAGGCATGTTTAAAAATAGTATGTTTTATTTTAGTTCCCAACTGCATCCTAACTAGTCAAGACTTGTATGTAAAACATGTTAAAACAACACTACATCAAGAAAGTTTGAAAAAGTTCAAAGCTGAACTAAAAAACCAGCAGACAATTTCACAATCTTTAGCATCATCTTCAGCAAACGATGGACAAATTAAATTAAATTCACATTTGTGCAAAATGCTAAGAAAATTACAAAATAATGCATTTAAATCTTTCTTGGGAAAATATTCCACAAGGCACTCACCACCCTACAAGGGCTGATCGATACCATACAATTATGGTTTGCAAAATGGAGAATAACAATCAACCCCAATAAATCCCACCTTCTAATTCCTTTTCACCGTTCCCATAATTCACCATATACATTAACCATTAATAACCATTGCATTTCACCATCTCCTTTCTGCAAATACCTTGGAATTACATTTGACCCCAAACTAACATTTAAAATTCACTCCCAAAACCTCAAAGCAAATGTCAAGAAGAGAGCACGGCATTTCAGAAGTCTTACGTACAAAAATCAGGGCATAACAACAAAAGCAGCAGTTAATAAAAAAAAAAAAGACCTTTATTGGCATCCTTAAACACATAATAATACTACATACTTAATATATACTTAATTAATACTATTAAAAGCCCCCTTGTCTCAGACCCCCTTTCTTCGGATTTCTTTTTCCCGTCCCACTCTTATCACAATCTCTACGCCCGCGCCATCCTCTCTCATCCACTCACCTATTCGTTTTATTCCCCCTATCCATTCATCACGCACCTCCTTGCACTCTTGGCCTAGATGGCTCCATGTGTCCCTTCCACTCTCACACAACGCACACCTGCCATACCTTTCCCCCATCCATACCTTCCTTCCATTCTCGTCCCATCCACATCTAGCCCTTGCCAGAGTAACTTTCTTGGACCTTGCCCACTCTGTCTTCAATAGGTACTCTGGCACCCTGCCATGCACTTGCCAACTTCCATACATTGGGTTGTACTCACTCCTTCGAATACACACTTGTCGCTCTTGCACTTCCACTTCCAACCATTTTTCCCTCATCCATGCCGACACATTCACTCCCTGTTCCAGCCAATCGTTCACTACCGTTTCTGCCACTCCCGCTCTTTCATACATCTTTTTTCTTTCTAATCTCCATTTACACTCTCTTACCCCCAAACAAGTTCTCCATACCTCTCTTACTAACCTCTCACTATTCCACGTACTCACATTCATCTCATACCTAGACACTATTTCCATTGTCCCTACATGCATACTTAGCAGTTAATATATACAAAATGATCTGCCGACCTCTTCTTGAATATGCTGCTATCCTTTTCCATAAGCCTCGTCCTTCTGTCCTTAAAAATATCCAGGTATCGGAACGATCAGCCCTTCGTACACTAACAAAAATTAAACACCCACTCAATCCCATACACAATCCATCAAATACCCTCCTATACCATTTAACTAATTTAACTCCCATTGATGAACGCCTTTCGTTCCTCGCCCAAAAATTTGCTACCAGCCCACATAACCTTGAGATCCTCAACCTTATGTGTATCCCCCGCAATCCCCTAACAACACCTCCTTATAAACACCCCGAAATCACCATCTCTCAATTCATCACCTCACTTCTCAATGACATTAGCGATCATGACGTTTGAAGAACAACAGACAGTTAACACAACAAGACATTGGCAATCATGACGTTTGTATGACAGATAATTACAGGCTGAAAGACCGCGGGTCGATAGCCGTTGGACAGAAAACTAGAAGCCAGTGTCTCGCATTAGAATTTATTTAATTTAATTTATTACAAGTATTGTATTTTTTCTGTAAATAAAGCTGTTTAGTAGTATTGTAAAATGCGCATTCCTGAGAAAAAAATTATGTAGCTCTTGCGTACTATGAAACCATACAAAATATTATTAACAATAATTATATGTGGTTTGGGGTGGATGAAACCACAGACGCTTGTTTAATTTAATAATAGGAATTTAACATGAAGACATTCGACCAACAGTATTTTGATATATACAAAAGAATTGAAGAAAACTGATAATAACATTATAGCAAAATTTTACTAATAATGCATTTTGTGCATTGTACAAGTTTAACACATGAATAGAAACGAATTTCTGAAACTATAAGAATGAAATTTTCATTTGAAGATTTAATTAAATATGGAAAAATAGTTCTTATATTCTTCTGTAAGTGCAATTATTCAAGGAGACATTACCTGATACTTCACTGCCCCATAAATCAGTGCTAACAAAATGGGGAACTTGCCTATATGCTGCGATGTACTATGCGAACAATTTTGAAGAATATAATAAGGTTATATACAACTTTCCCCAAAACGACAAGCAAATCAATTAATGACTGTCAAACAGTTCTTAAGAAACAAGAGCTTCCTTCAAAACAATTTAGTTACACAAAATCTTGTTTAAATTTTATGAGCAACACAATCAAATCTTTATAAAAGCAGATTCCATTTAGAAAATACCTGGACGCATTAGCCAAGAAATCAAAATAATATCGAAAAAAGTATTCGGTGAAAACGAAGGATTTTTAATATTAAATAAATTAAACTTGATTTTGAATGGCAATTTTCAAATAGATTCAACTATAATTTAAAATTAAGAGAAGCTTTTCCACTTTCAAAAATTTATTGAGCGGCAGAAGTAATAACTTTACAATTAAACCCCTAGAACAACATTTAATGATCTACTGTTTTCATGAATAGATTTTAGTTATTTTGAAATGTATACAAAATTACAATTTAATTTTTAAATACTTACATAATATTATATATTGCGCAAAGAAAGTATGTTTATTTTAGTTTTAAGCAGAATTTCTATGTAAAAAATGTTGATAAACGTGTAACATATTAAAAAAATATAGTTTTCTTTAGTGCTTTTTTTCGTGTTTTTTATGCCTTTTTCCTGTTCTTATGCTTTTTTTCTCTAAATTTTGTGCCTTTTTAAGTGCTTTTTTCCACATTTTTTAAGCTTTTTTATCCGCTCTCTACTAATATTAAGACGGGAAATTTTAATTTTACCATGTCATAACTGGCAAAATCGAAATAGTTCCAATTCTAAATGGAATTGATTCATTCTCGTGGCGGCCTTCCACTAGGAAGTTATGACATAGCTGCACTGAGGAGCTGTGATACAGCGAAATACGTGTCTGCAGTTAGTCATTGCATAACATATTTCGAGATGCGGTTAAAGAACATCACAAAAATGTTACAGTATGCTGAATATGAATTCAGACATGCAACGACAGCTAATAGTTATGTAATTCAATGCCTGGCGGTGCTTTAGTAAGAGTAGTAGTTGTTTTAACTGTTAGCTGATAGTCTTTACATTATTTATAGTGTAAAACATTAGTGCAGAACGCTCATAGAAATTTATTTTTCTTATTATTAATTTTATCATTAATACTGCGCAAGAAATTTAATATTTAATTTCAATATACATATTTATGCCTCACTGGGATTAATTTTAATACTAAAATTGAGCAACTTAGAATTCCGGTTATATTAAAACAACATATTTTCTATAAACGGCATTGTGTTTCATTAAAGTTCACACAGTAAATACATATAATAAACAAACAAATAAAATAAATTGTGATTTTTGTCTCGTTTTCATGTTGTTATTATTATTATTTTTAATTTTATCCTATCATTCATAAAAATTCTTCCATTTGATTTTTGTAAAAATATATTATATTTTTTAACAAGGTTTATCGCATTTGCTTGGTTAATCAGTATGACAGAAACTACAATTTATGGTAAAATCAAATAAAATCAGCATCATGTTTGTCAGGAAAAAATGCAGAAGACTCTGGGCGAGTAGTAATGATTATCATAGGTAAACTCAGTCCATTTCATGTTGGATTAAATTTCACTTCAAGTTATGTATGTATATAAATATTTACACCATTTTTCTAAGCACATTTAATAAAGCTAATACACATTAAACAGAAACAAAAAATGTTAAAAATATTCTACGGGCTTGACAAAACGTTAACTCTTTTTAAATTCAAAAGTAATATTTAATCAACCCAATATATCATTCAATTGTTGCAACTTAATGTGTGCTCCTAAAATTTTTGATCCTTTTCTGGAGAAGACTGAGCCAAGTGAGATAGAAAGTTTCCGTCATTTATAAAAGTTTTACAATTTAAAAATTTTTGCAAACTGCGAAACAAATGGTAATCCGATGCTGACAAATCAGGGTTATATCGTTAGGTAACATCACTTCTCAACCAAGCTCTAGTAATTTTCCACGAGTGGCCAAATATTTGTGAGGTGTCATGTTGTTATGGTGGAACACTACTCCTTTACGATGTACCTATTCTGGCCATGTTTCTTTGATTGCTTTGTCTGGTTTTGTGAGTTATTGGCAGTACACATCTGAATTGATCGTTTGGTTTCCTGGAAGCAGCACAAAATATAAAATTCCTTATTATTTTTTCCTAATGCAATTTAGCTTTCGATATGCCTTATTAAGCTAGTTGGTTTTTCTTACGCCATGATCGTTTCATTTATTCATTTTTACTTTACAATATCGTATTAAAATCAAGGTAAACCAAATTAAGATATATATATATATATATATTAAAAAATACAAAAATTAAGGTCGCAGGTCTTCCGGGCGGAGTTTTTAACCATGTATTCTTCCACTCAGGACTCTTTTTTCCAGATAATTTGCTGTATATTACCCATTTGTCATGTCATGTCACTAGTGAAGATTCTTTTTAGAAAGGGATCGGTTTCATTACTTTAAAGGTATCTCGAATGTTGATTCGCTGTGTTCGGGGAATCTCTTTCAATTAATGCGGTTAATTGCTTAGTAGCCAATACTATCCAATACTATATTAAATGAATGAATAAATGAATGTTATGCTAATAGAAAAAAGTTTTAATAAAAAATAAACATATATATATACATATATATATATATATATATATATATATATATATATATTATATATATATATATATTAGCAAAAATGCCATTTACCTTTCGGTGTAGGCTATGAATTTTACATTACTTTGTTACAATACTTTTATTTTATTTTCCACAAACTCTTTCCACTCTCTTCATTTCTTCGCTAATTCTTTTGCATGTTTAACTGTCTTTCCTCTATTGTTTATTATTTCTTCTATTTTGTTGTACCAGTTTTCTCTTGGTCTTCCTCTTCCTCTTTTGTTTCCTGTTCTTGCTTCCCAAATTTATTTTGTTTGATTTGTGCTTTCCATCCAGATTATTTGTCCCCACCAGCTGAGTTGTTTCCTTTCTATAAACTTATCTAACGATTCAATTTCCAGTACTTTTCTTATGTCTTTATTTCTTATTCTGTCTCTTCTCGCTACTTGTATTACTTTTCTCAAATATTTCATATACATTGCCTGTATTCTACTTTTACAGTAAGAAGGAGAGAGTGTTGTAGAAAAGAAGTCAGATAAATAGTGCAGAATAAGGTCAGTAACAGTTAATATTAAAATCGGGCAGGCGGTGCGAGCGAAAGAAATTAGAGCAGCCGAAGACAAACGGGAAACAAGAGAACAAATGAATAAAGAGAGGAAAAGAGGCAGATCGAATGAATATAGAGAACAAGGATAAAGAGAGGAAAGTGATATCTTTGCAGCTAGCAAAAAAGATTCTACGTCTCGCCAGAGCAAAGGAAAATACAAGAAGAAAGAAAGGAAAATAAAAGCAAATTGTGGCACAAAACAGAGACAGGCGACAAGAAAACAGAAAGAGAAGGTATGGAGGAATTGAAAGAAATGATGAAGGAGATAATGGTAGAGATGAAAAAAAATGCAGAAGAATTAAGAGAAGAAATAAGGCGGGAGATGAAGTGGAAAGAGAATAAATGGGAGCAAGATAAGAACAAGGAAAAGAGATACAAAAAATTAGAGAATAGAATAAAAACTATGGAGAAAGATAAGAGAAGAAACAACATCGTGATAAAAGTACATAATATAAGGGAAGAGAACATAAATAATGGAGTAGAGAAGTTCTGCAAGAAAACACTACAAGTAGAAGCCAAAGTAGTCAAGGCTAATAAATTGGAAAAAGGAAAAGGAGTCGAGATGACAGTAGAGGAAATTTAATCTAGAGAGAAAAAAAAAGAAATAATGAGAGCCAAGAGCAGTAAATTGAAGAACACAAATATATATATAGGCAACTATATGACCGCAATATAGAGAGAAATACAAAGACAAATTAGAAGTATAGCCAGAAAGGAAAGAGACAGAGGTAACAGAATGAGGTTAGGCTACAGGAAAATAATAATAAATGGGAAAAATTCAACTGGAATGAGCAAGAGACAGGTTTAGTGGCAGGGAGCCAGGTAAATAGACCAAAAAACTAGATGTAAATAAAATAAGGAAAGCACAAACAGAAATTAAAACAAATGCAAGAGACCCAAAAAAATAAAAAAGTAACAAACAAGATAAATACAGAATATGGAGAATAGCAATTTGGAATATAAGGACTATACATGGCAAAGAGGAAGAGCTGGAAAAGGAGTTCGAAAGAATAGACGCAGAGATGACTCGCAATAACAGAGACAAAAAGAAAAGTTAAAGGAATGTAAACAACCGATAACAAACACAAAATAATATAGTGGGGTAGAAAAGAATTAAAGGGCAGCTGAAGGAGTAGGTTGCATTATACACAGACACCTAGAACACCAAATAGAAACATGGCAAGAAATATCGTCAAAAATACTAACAGTAACATTAAAAGGAAACAACAGAGAACAATAATTATAGTGTATGGACCAAATGAAGACGATTTAGCGAGCAAAAAAGAAGCTTCCTGGGAACAGCTCAACGAAAGAACCGAAGCAGCCACTGGAGAAGTGTATGTAGCAGGAGACTTCAACAGCAGAATCGACAAAGTCGTAGAAGACATCGATACGATGAGAGGAAAATATGGGAAAGACGTAATAAACGATAATGGGAGAAGAATGTTAAATTATTGTAGAATAAACAATCTAGGAATAACGAATATATTATTCAAACACAAGAAGATTCAAAAATACACCAGAGAAGTAATAAATAGTAACGAAAAATCTATAATAGATTATGTAGTGACAGAAAGAAGAAAGTGCATAATAATAGATACAAGAGTAAAGAGAAGCTTCGAAATAGGAAGTGATCACTACCTAGCAGTAACTAGACTTAAGAAAGACTGTCAAGATAAGGAAAAGGAAAAGCCGCTACCAACAGCAATAAACTACAACAAGATATTATCATATAAACTAAAGGACCAAGGAACAGCAATACGATATAAGGAGACAGTGGAGGTCAAGCTAGCAGTGGTAAAAGGAAGCGACAATTTAGAGAAAATGTGGAATAACCTAAAGTATGCTTAAGGTGGCACACAAGACTTGTGGGGTTAAGAAGAGTAGAAACAAGAAACAACAGACATCTTGGTGGTCAGAGCACATACACAAAAAGATAAAAGAAAAGAAAAAGGCATGGCAAAGGTACTTAAATGACAAAAACAATAACTACGAAAGATACAAAGAAAAGAGGAAAATAGTAAAAGGCGAGGTCAGAATAGCAAAGACCAGGGATTGGAAGACTTACTAGATACAAATAACGACAATGAGCAAGAAACACAAAACAGCGATAAGACTAACAC
>CAXAKX010001150.1:0-20088 GCA_963969525.1 Ontholestes murinus | reverse complement strand
GGTTATAGATTTTATTATTGAATTCAAAGTAATTCTGGTCAATACATATACGAACAAGTTTTTTCATTTCATCTTTTTTAATTTTATCTTGATTTGACTTTTCTATTAATTTGTCCAAAATTACTTTCAATTCAACTACTGGTATCGATGTAAATAGACTTTTTACGTCGAAAGATATCATTTTTGCATTTGGGGGATTTTAATTTTTTTACTAAGTCTACTGAATTTTTAACTGCAAATGGTGAAAGAAAATTAATGAACTTAGGTAATTTAATATTTAAGTATTTGCATAGGTTGTATGTTGGTGCATATAAGTAGTCCTACTTATATGCACCAACATAAAAGGGAAAAAAATAATTGGCATAAATTAGAATTTGCTGGTGAGTTATCAAATAAAATTTTAAATAGTCTTAAAGGGTACAATTTTAATGTTATTATGACCAACCCACTGAACATCAAAAAAATATTATGCAACAACTCAAGAATAGACCAATTAAAGAAGTGCGGTGTTTACGAATTAAAGTGTGGTGATTGTGACCATATATACATAGGACAGACAGGACGAACCTTTGAAGCAAGATTGCAAGAACATAAAAAATCAATATACAATAAAAAGCTAACAACTGGATTTTCGCAACATTGCATAGAAAATAACCACTTTTTCCAAAATAACAATTTAAAAATATTGTACTCAGGTAATAAAGGTCGGCATCTTAATTACAGAGAGGGATTAGAGATAAATAAGGCCATAATTAGCGGCAAACAAATAACTAACAATATTGAAGAGATTTGGAAGTCCCCGATTATGACGGCCCTTATTACCTGAATTTGTAATCCATATATATATATTAGTGTAACCTTTTGTACATTATTCATTACTCCTTGATAATGACATTTTGTCGAAACTAGTCGGAGAGAAAAAATAATAAATATTCTGTGAAACAAACCAAGTGTTTTTAATTTCTAATCAAGATTGATATTTGTTGTCTGATTTTGTTTATAACATTATGAATCTGTAGGTCCCATCTCAAATGCCTATCAATAATAATGCCTAAATATGTTATTGAATCACTTTAAAAGATATTGAAAAATTTATTTACTCGTAATGGCCCTATGTTAGGTAAATTATTGGCATAAGATGTAAATGGCAAATATTTCGTTTTTGTTGCATTTATAGTTAATTTATTAGTGTCAAACCATTTTTTAATTAAACAGAAATCTGATTCAGATTTCGTTTTTAAGTCGGGCCAGGTTTTATCGCTATAGAATATTACGGTGTCATCAGCAAAACTTAAAATATGCCCTGCGGTGTTCAATTTAAATAAACTGTATAGAATAAACAGCACTGGACCTGAAACTGTGCCTTGTGGTACCCTTGTCATACCTCTAATTTTCCACGTTTTTCATTCTCAATTTTAAGAAATCATTATCTTTCTGAGATATAACTTTTTATTAAATCGTAGGCTTTTCCTCTAAAACCCTATCTATATAGTTTTCATAATAGTATTTTATGACACACGGTGTCGAACGCTTTCTCGAGATCAACAAATTTACACAACTAGGGTTGATTTGAATCCATAACATTTGAAATAAGTGATGTAAGATGAGCTATAGCATCTTGTGTAGAGGTATTCTCTCTAAACCCATACTGTGTCTCGGAAAGTATTCTATGCTTATCTAAGAATGACATGATTCGTACTTTTAAAACATTTTCTAATACTTTAGCAATATTGGATATTAAGGAAATTGGTCTGTAGTTGACGATATCTTATTTACTACCGCTTTTGAACAATGGTTTAATTTCTCCAATCTTTAGACTTTTTAGAAATTTTCCAGATTCTATGCAGTTATTAAAAATATATTCTAAAGGAAGAGCAATTTTTTCTGCAATCTGATGCAAAGAATCAGATCGTAAATTTTCATGACCTGGTGCTTTATTCGGTTTCAGACTTTTAATAATACTTTCAATTTCTATTTTATTTGTTGGGGCGATAAAAATTGAATCATTCGTTTCGTTTTCTTTAACTTGTTCACTAGTGTGTGTATCGTTAAGTTTTTCTCCAAGAGTTCACCAATACCAGTATACTGAGCATTAAATTCATTTGTAATGGCTTTTTTATTATTTATAAGTTTGTTTTTAACTATAATTTCATCTATTTTGGTTTCATTCTTTTTTTGATTACTTATTTTATTTACAGTAAATCATAAGTTTTGGGAGGCATTAGTGTTAGTTATAAGCCTTTTATAATATTGTATTTTTGCAGATTTTATTAATTGCGTTAATTTATTTTTATATATCTTGTATTCGTTTTTAATTAGTTAATTGGCGGATTTTGATTATTTTTAATTTATTAATTTTTATTATTTTTGAAAATAATTTTTAAGTTTTTATACCACTATTTATTGTATAATATACACAAACAAAGTTTACAATATATTATCAATTTTGACACAACTATAATTTCGACCTTTGCAGGTTTTCATGTAACCTTTTTTAAAATGAACTACCACATAGTAACGGTCGCTACCATCATTTTCATTTGGTATTATTATTTATGTAATTCTGTAATCTATTAATAAATATATTTGTTATGTGATAAACATTACAATTGGTATTAAATTAAAATACTTTGTAATTTCCTTCCTTCACATTTATTTTTATTTGTCAGATGTACATTTCGAGTACCATGTACTCATTATCAATGACTAATACTTAAAACTATGTTTACACTTAAATATATACCGACAGGGATTATGGGGAAAAAACGTTAATTATCTGCGGAAGGGATGGGATCGGCGTGTCTATTGATTTTCGGAATTAGGGATAGGAGAGGATTATCTAGAGAACTCAGGTCAAAGTTAAACAATTTGTTTTTGTTTTTATGCATTTCAATTGCTTCCAACATGTTTAATTGATTTTTTGCTTATTTTAATAACTCTATATTGTTTGTTGTTCCCCAGTATACCAAATAATGAAACAATTTCCATTTTAGAAAATTTGCTTTTTAACCACGCAGTCCCAAAAGATAAAATAGATCAATACATCAATTTAACAAAATTAGTAATGGAGTGTAATGCATTTGTGTTCGAAGGCAAATTTTACAAACAAACTTTCGGAACAGCAATGGGTAATCCATTGTCACCATTTTTAGCAAACGTTTATTTAAACAACTTAGAAACGCACGCTAAGAATACAATACCTGATTATCCGAAAGTTTGGTTCAGATACGTCGATGACGTGTTTGCGGTCATTAATAGCGAAACTAATTTGTTGAGCTTGTTGTCGAGCTTAAATGCATTGTTACCAAGCTTACATTTCACACATGAAATAGAACAAAACAACAGAATTCCATTCTTAGATTTAAATATTACTAAAAATGCAAACACAAAGTCATTAGATTTCGACATATATAGAAAACCAACCCACTACAATTACATTCATGCAACCTATTCATCACCAAATTCACACAAAATAGCAGCATTCAACAGCATAATTCACAAAGCCATAAACTTACCACTGTCCCAAGAAAACCGTAAAAAAGAACTATCTTTTATTAAAAATATAGCCTCACATTTAGGATACAAAATCGAAACTATAAATAAACTCATAAATAGACATATTAAAAATAATAAAATCAAAAATAGAACAACACTTACTGTGTCAAGGGAAACCAACAATAAAATGAAATACGCAAAACTCGTTTACGTTCCATCAATAACTAGCAAACTCAATAAAATTTTTAAGAAATTCAACCTAGTTCCAGCGTACTACAGTAATACAAAAATAAAATCATTTTTAGCAGTAAAAAACCCAAATCAAAATTTTCTACATAAATCAGGTATATATCGCATTAATTGCAACAACTGTGATAAAGTTTATATCGGTCAAATTCAACGGAATTTGTTAAAAAGATTTAAAGAACACGACTATCATATTAAAAATAGAAATATAGAAAAATCCGCTATTGCTTTCCACAGTCATGAAACCGGACATCATTTTCCCCTAAACAATATAGAGTTATTAAAATCAGTCAAAAATCAATTAAACATGTTGGAAGCAATTGAAATGCATAAAAACAAAAACAAATTGTTAAATTTTGACCTGAGTCCTCTAGATAATCCTCTCCTATCCCTAAATCCGAAAATCAATAGACACGCCGATCCCATCCCTGCCGCGGATAATTAACGTTTTTTCCCCACAATCCCTGTCGGTATATATTTAAGTGTAAACATAGATTTAAGCATTAGTCATTGATAATGAGTACATGGTACTCGAAATGTACATCTGACATATAAAAATAAATGTGAAGGAAGGAAATTACAAAGTGTTTTAATTTAATAGTGATAATTTCACACAACTCAAATCAAACCGTGAATTACAATTGGTGTAAAAATCACACCATTTTTCGTTTTTTAAGTCTATTTTTAGATTTTTTTGGACTGTATATGATTTGGTAAATGTTGAATTGAATTTAATATGTTTTTCTTTAAATTGAATAATAGAAAAATGATCAGTAATGGATATTTCAAAAATTTCAGGGGCGAAATTGTCTCTACTTTTTATAAATATATGGTCAATAATAGATTGTTCCTGATTTTTAATTCTAGTTTACTTATTTATGTGAGATATAAAACCATATTAGGTATTCCTGTACATAATCTTCTTTACCAACAAGGTTGATATTTATATCTCCCACAATTATATGTTCTATGGCATTTTGTTGAGCTTTTAGAAACTTGTTAAGTTCTCTATTGGAGTCGAGGACATTTAAACTAGGTGGCCTATATACAGCACGTATTAAAAAAGTTTCATTTCCTCTTTCTACTTTTAAATTAATAATATTTATATCGATTTCTTGTGTATTGTGTCTGATTTTATGTAGTTTATCGGTGTATTTAAGAGTGGTTTTTACGAAGATTAAAGTACCATTATTTTTATTTATTTTGCTTTCTTTATAAATAATGTCATATCCTGGCATTTTGAATAAATTTAAATTGTGAATTTTAAAAGTTTCCGTTAATATAATGACATCAAAATTAAAATCGAATTGCTTAATAAAACCAGTGAATTCGTCAAAGTTTTTGCATATGCTACGAATATTATTATGGACAATACCCATATATGTACCATTACCATTATCCTTTTTTATTTTTATATTATGTTCATGAATGTTATTTACCGTTTGCGTCTGTATATCATTAATTTTAAAGTCTCTAACATATGGATCCATTGAAAATGATGCATGTCACTAACTTTAATACAATTAATTAAAACTACCTATATAAATTACTAATTAATAACAATTATTACAAAAAACCTTTGAAATATAATGCTAATTATTTTCCTGATTTTACTACTTCTCTGGTATTAGGTTTATGCAGTGTTGTTTTTGTAGTATTTTTTTTTCTATTTTCTCTCAACCAGCTGCTACTAATTTTGGGTTGACTGTCATTGGCTCTAGCAGGTGTATGGTGGTGGGGGCTCGTCTTCTTGATTTGTATCAACGTTGTGTCGGTTTTGGCTGTGTTAAAATACTGGATGGGTTTGATTCAAGTAGTTGTTCTGTTGAATATCCTATTACGTTAATATATAGTTTTCCGGATAGCATATAGCAAATATTTTCTTGATTTCGTTTAGCTTCTATAAGGTGATATCTTAGAATTTTGTTTCGCTTTCGTTCTTCAAAAGTTTCATCGTGGTTTATGTAAATATTGGTGCCTTTTAATTTGTATCTGTTTTTTATTACTTCGCATTTCTTTAAAAACGAAATAAATTCTACAATAATCGGACCAGATTTATTTGTCTTGTATACGTTGTTTATGTCTAAAATTTTTATTGCGATTTCTAGAAGTTTGTTTAAATTTTCTACAACAAATTCAGCAATTGATTTATTATTAATTATTTTCAATCCAAAAATTGTGATATTAGACCACCACAGTATCTATCATAGCCCTCAAAACAAACAATCACATCGCCTCAGCGATACTTCAGCTCACAGCTCATGACCAGACCACCACAGTGTCTATCATAGCCCTCAAAACAAACAATCCCATCGCCTCAGCGATCCTTCAGCTCACGGCTCATGATCAGACCACCGCAGTGTCTATCATAGCCCTCAAAACATCGTACAAAAACAATCCTACTTAAATTATTAATCGCCGACACTGGCTCATCCAGGACTCCCATTTCATCAATACTGTTAAATTCGGTAACCGGACTGCATGGTACCTCCTTCAATTGATCGTGAGCAAACTTGCACGGTAGACTCTTCCCTTTTCCTCCAACTTTTACTACCTCGTACCTATCATTTGGTAAGATTTTGACTATCTTGTAAGGACCTCTAAATTTACGATCTAATTTCGTTATCATTCGTTCGTTGCATTTAGAAAATACAAAATCACCAATTGCAAATGGTTTCACTTGTGCCTTCCCTTGTTTTAAACCTTTCACTCTCTCTTTGTGTATTTTTAATAATGTTTGCATCACACGTTCAACCTGTCCATTTGCTCTGCTTGCATTATGAGAAATAAAATGTAAATTAATTTTATTCTGTATAAATTCTGAACTTGTGAAACATTTTCCCTGATCAGACATTATTGTGTGTGGTGCGCCAAATAAATGAGTAAAACTAGTAATGGACTTAACTGCCTGTTTTGCAGTTAGTGAACATATGTGATATAATAAAACAAACTTCGAAAAACTATCTATAACTACCAACACTTTTTTTTTGTCACTTTTTCCACTAAGTTTTCCGGAAATATCTATATGAATGGTATGCCAAGGTTTATTAATTTTTGGTATTTGGTGTAGTTGAATTTGTCGTCGACCAGATTTACCTTTAGAAGCTTTACAAATTAAACAATTATCGACAAATTTTCGTACATTCTTTCGCATATTTGGAAACCAATAAATTTCGTATATTTTTTTTAGTGTTTTTTTTCATCCTAAATGTTTTAAATTAATGTGAACATGATTGATTACTGACCAAGACATTATGCAGGGCACTACGGGTAACCACTTGGATATTTTATTTCTTTGAATTTTACGAAATAACATATTGTTTTTGACATAAAGTGCCTAAAATGTTACAACTGCAAGAGTTTCAGTTTTAGGCAGTCACTAAAATTTCTATTATTAATTCGAGTCTCTCAAGTCCTTCGGAAATAGACGATGACGGTATCAGAATGTCATCCACGTATGTAACTGCAATTATGTTGCGAAAATTTCCTAGTGCTTTATCAATAGCTCTTAGATAAACAGAAGGTGAATTTTTGAGACCAAACGGCATTGACAAATATTCGTATTGGCCGTCAGGCGTTACAAATGCAGTTTTTTCTATTGAATCAGGGTGAATCGGTATTTGGTGAAAACCTGAGGCCATATCGAGGGATGAGAAATAATACGCTCCATGTAGACGATTAATTTGGTCATTAATTAGAGGTAGGGGGTACTTATCCGCTACCGTGTTGTTATTCAATTCTCGAAAATCCACACACAAACGATTTGAACCGTCTTTCTTTTTGACTAAAATAATTGGACTTGCAAAAGGTGAACAACTAGGACGTATAATATTTGATTTTAATAAATTGGAAATTTTTGAGCGTACTATTTCTCTCTCATTAACTGACAACCGGTTCGGACGTCGCTGCACCATTTTATTACTATCTTTTAAACGAATGTCCAAAAGCCCTGTTTTAACTCTATTCATTGGCACACCGTTAATAAAGTTGCCCTTATATTCTGTTAACATTTTAATTAAATTTATTCTATCATTCAATTCTAAATCGGTATTTACTTCATCAAAATAAATTACATTGCTCTTGCAGATTTGAATACATTTTTCATGAGTTATGGCCAAACCACTTGTACTAAAATGTCTTAATTCAAAATTAACTTTTAGCTAAGTTTGCAAATTTAGTAATAATAATAATAATGACAGGTGGAATATTTATATAAATTATATTATTCATACATCGACATTTAAAGTAATTCTTTTATTATCAAAACCTTCCTTTCGGTTACTCTTATAAATTTAATTGTCATTAACCCGGCCCGCTCCAGCTATTAGCAGAATGATAATAACTCGGTTTTATTTATTTGCTAGGTAAAGCTTAATGACAAGCATAATATTTAGAAATTTTAACTTAAGCATAACAACTAACAGATAATTGGAATTAATCCCACTAACATTATAAATTAGTTAATAACCCGCGGTTACCTTCGGTAGTTATGTTGGGGTGAAGAGTATCGCACATGTATGTATATCGATGTTTAGAATGTATATCCTTAATCAAACATATGATTTTTATTCTGGAAATCCCTCAGGAACGGAAAAACTAAATTAACACGAATGAAGCCGCGGGGTATCCACTTGAAAAAAATACTAATGAGATTTAAGTGATTGTGATTTTTCACTGATAATTGTTGTGGAACAATTTTACTTGTACAAATTATTAAAAAAAATAGATGCTCATCGGTTAAATTATATCTGTAAACATTCTTTTTATACTTCATTTTGGAAATTTTTTACTCACACAAGTTAATAGATTCAAATCAGTGGAAGACTCTTATAAAACTCCAACAAAAATGAGTTTTGATATTTGTTCTTAATTATATCACTGCACTGTAAGTCAATAATTTGCATTTGAAGTTCCGAGTATAGGGGTTTTAATGTCAGTATCAAAAGGATTTTGAAAAAGACTTAATTTCATTTGCAATAATATCAAAATCTGAGAAACGAGTATCAAAATTTATCTTCAAAGTACTCAAAACTTCGACTGAAAAGTCGACAAGAAACTCAGTCTCAGTAGTGCGGCTAAATATTTCACATGTTTTAAATTATGTGAAACATTTTTTACGTAATTGTGATTGAATCAATATTATTTACTACCGGAATGCAATCTCAAATTTAGTTCAATTATATATTTTGCCAAATCGACCCCAGAATTTCCACACCCATTCGCTACTCTATAATTCAGTAAGAGGGCGATGCTTTTCATTAAAAAAATTGATCTGTGCTTGAAGCTCAAAAAGGCGCTGCAGGACTTTTCTGCAACTAAGCCAGAGTGCGCCAGTATGATATGGTAAATCATTTACCATTCCCATATCTTTATCAAACTCGCAGAATTGTCGGTAATTTGGTCTAGTAGATCTGATGAAATTAACAACTGATATGAATGGTTTTAGAACTTTAAACATATCCAAACATATTCTGCATAAGGACTGTTGATACATGATACAATGTAAGACTAATGGTTTTGATCCACCATTATTTTCTACCTTTTACACAAGTGCAACCACTCCTTTATGTTTACCACACATGTTTGCCTCCATCAGTTGTAATAGATTTCAAGGTTTTTCATCGTTCAAGTTCTTTTTATGAATGGCATTATTAACTCCCTTAAAAAATATCTTCCCCAGTAGTTATGCCGTGAATAGTATCAATATCAAAAAGTTCTTCATCCGTTGACCCATCCAAGACCAGAGAAAACCACCAAGATGTTCATTTTTGTCAAACATTTAAGATGATATATTTTATGCGATGTCTTTATCCTCCGAGCCACGGTGTTTACTGACAAACTGACACTTTAAAATAAATTTACATTTTCAGAGAACATTTCTTCAACTACTGCAATTACGAATTCTTTGATCATTTCTCCATCAGTGAATTTGTCACGTTTTGCGATTTCAAGAGCCACACGGAAACTGGCAGTTGCAGCCTCTTGTTCAGTATTGACTTTTGTAAACAAAGTTTGCTGCAATTTCAATCCGCGCTTCAAAGCTTCAACTGGAGTAAACATTATGGTCTTAAAGGTGGAAAGTTTGGAGACCCCTGCTCAAGTATATGTGGTTAATTTTATTCCCCAAGTCACAGAAGTACCCTGTATAATTTTTTAACGGATAGTTTTAGTTAAGGCGATTAAACTTTAATTATTTAATTTAATAATATATAAAAAATAAATTTAAAAAATATATATACATATAGATATATATTTTGTACATCAAAAGATTTGTTTTGTAGTTTTAAAAGATTAATTGTTATAGATTTACGATATGATTTGTATTGTCAAATTATTAGTTAATTAATAATTATTAGAAAGTAAGTAACGCTTATTTGGTGGTTAATTTCAGAATTTAGGAAAGTACTTCAAAAATTTATTTTACCACTATATGTTTAAAATGTGTATACAGTTTTGAACAGAAATGGGTCAATATCTAATTAAAGATACTTATAATGGGTTATTGTTAGTGTTTCGAAAGGAAGACAGATCCTACAGAATATATGTCTTGTCATTAAAGACAGCAAAAATATTAATAATTTTGGCCTTATGAATTTACAATGCTGTTAAGTAAATTTGTTTTAACATCTTTATCTACGTTATATTAGGATGAAATTTGTGGGAGGTGTTCAGTAAAACATGGCTCCATAGTGGTGTCGATGATGCATAATTATTTAGAGATACGTTTAATGTATTTCAGTATGATAGAGTTGATAGAAAAGGCGGCGGAGTAAAGATGGTTGTTAGAAACAATTTGAATTGTGTTACGGAAAATGTACATTTTGGAGTAAATGTTAAAATTATAGATTTTCGTGCCAGTTCTAATAGTTGCACTATATGTTTTGTCTATTTGTACATTCCTCATGCGGAACCTGTTGAAACGTATATTGCTGTTTTTAACGAATTAGATCGAATTTTCTCAAAAAAATAGTTGAGTTGTTGTATGCGGTGAGTTTAGTATACATAAACTTAATGCTTTTCAATAGTTTAAATCATAATAATAATAATATAAATGTTAATAATAGAATCTTGACCCTCGTATTAACCAGAAATAATATTAACTGCGCATTTCATTCTAAATTGCCTATCACAAAAGTTGATCTTCATCATCCACATCTGACATTGATCTGATTGATATTGTCTCTGTCATATGTTAATATGGACCTTAATTCAAAATGTCTAAAACATAATTTCCATAATGCAAATTTTAATTTACTATATGAAGGAATTCTTAATTGTGATTGGACACATGTTACACAAGTACTAATACGAAAACATAACTTGAAGCGTATGGTAAGCTTGATATAATTTTTAAAGAATGTGTACCTTTACTAAGGCCTAGGTCAAATTTTTGCTACTGAATCATAAAGCTAATTAAAACAAATGAACATTTTCGAAGGTTATATGAAAAAACACAAACTTAATATCTATAAGAGGTCGAGTGAAAAACCTGCACATAGAAATTAAAAACGGTATCAAAAGAGACCAAGAAAACTTTGTCTCATACGCTAAGTAGTCAATATATAACTAACTCTAACTATTTAAACTCGAAAAAATCCCAATCACGAATCCCTGGCTCAATGAATTTAAGAGACACAACTATATATATACAGGGTGAGTTTTTTTCGATGTTCTCTATGGGTATCTCGAAAACTATAAGAGATAGAGAAACGGTTAAATGGGGAAAGAAGTGTAGATTTACGAGGCGAATAAAATTTCACTTTCAAAGTTTTCAAAAAGCTCAAGGTAACTAGATATTTTGAAAAAAGTAAAAAGTGTCAATTTTTACAAATCAATATATCTCCGTTATTATAACAGATAGAAAAAAAAACTGTAAACGACAAAGTTGTAGATAATTTTATGCAGATTAATAAAAAATAATCAGAAAATTTTTATCGCTATTATTTTCCGAGATATGACGCAAACTTACATTTTTTTAAATGGAAACCATAGTTGGCTGTGACCTCTTTCAAAAGGTAATTTTTTTCTCTTTAATTTTATTAATTTATGTCATAATATAATTAATAGTGGACTGTTTAACCATATTTTTTAAATATTATAATTTCTCTTCCATTGATATATTGATAATTACAGAATTACTTTATGCTGTTGTTTCATTTTGGTTTATCTCTGTAAAACTAATAATTACAAATTGCTATTATTATAAATAACTGCAATTGTTTTACTTTCATCTTTTTCATCGCTACCCATTTTTTATTTATAATAAAATTTAAAATGACTCTAACTCACTTATTTTTAGAAATAACTATGCCGTATGTCATATTGGATTAAAGAGAAACATTTTACCTTTTGAGTGAGGCCATAGCCAACTATGGTTTCCATTTAAAAAATATAAGTTTGCGTCATATCTCGGAAAATAATGGCGATACAAATTTTCTGATTATTTTTTATTCATCCACATAAAATTATCTAAAACTTTGTCCTTTACAGTTTTTTCCTATCTGTTATAATAACCGAGATATATTGATTTGAAAACATTGACACTTTTTACTTTTTTCAAAATATCTAGTTACCCTTGACTTTTTTGAAAACTGACGTAAATCTACATTTCTTTCCCCATTTAACCGTTTCCCTATCTCTTATAGTTTTCGAGATCCCCATAGAGAACATCGAAAAAACTCACCCTGTATATATAATTATAAATGACATTGATATATTGGTGGCGGCGAAAAAACTTAGTAATAAATTTAAATGTGGTAGTGATAATATTCCTTCTTTCTTGGTGCGAGATTGTACTTCAGCTTTATTAAACTACATAGTAATATTTTTAATTTGATACTTAAAACAATTGATTTTTCCAAATATTGGGAAAACTGCACCAATTACTCCTATTCTAAAGTAAGAAAATAAAGAGATGATCACGGTAATTAGTGGAGTAAAGCCAAAGACTTAAAGTTAAATATTTTAAAGCGTGAATGTATGTTCTTTTTTCGCATGGTGGAATCTATTCGCTTCAATTATACCTTAAACCACTTTTTTTTAATACACAAATCGAATTTACAATTTAGATCTGTTTTAGTTATCTTATTACTTCAAATGTACGTTTTTTTATAAAAAGTGGGTTTGAGAATTGACATTGACATTTATTTATTTATCCAATGTAACGTTCGAAAAACTTACAAATAATTTTAAAAAATGTATACAAAAATTTCGACTTCACATGGAAAGGCTCAAGTTCACGTCCACATGATCTTCCACTCTCGTCCAATACTGTATTGTTGGCTCTGCTCTGCTTAGAGGATACTTTGATGATATGCCATCAGTTCACTTGCCATATATGGCTTATTTATTTCCAGAATGAAAATATAGTATCTCACGTTGATATTTTTAATAATAATGATTTAAAAATAGATATTAGTTGCAACGATATATTTTTGGTGAGTGTACAGAAAAAAAGATATTTTATGTTTATGAATTCTATCGAAGTTAGTTAATTAGAAAGGATTAATAGATTTATTAATATTGATAAATAATGAATTGTTTGCTTTATTTCAATTCTTTTTGGAATCTAGTAGCAAGATCTTCCTAATTTCAATAATATTGAAAGGTAATATGTTCTGACCTGTTTAATAAAATTTTAGCCTTTGTCACTGTAAGAGTGTTATGTTTGGATGCGTTGATAGAACTACGCATTTATTGAATCTTCTTTTCCTTGATTACTTGGTATTTGTAAGTAATGATTTGCGAAAGAACTTTGTTTTCCTAATATACAGGGTTATTCACGCTATACGGCACGGAATATTGTGGCCAAAATACGTGACTTTCAAAAAGTTTCACTTTGGGGATATATGGGGGTCTATAAGGGCTACTTTTTAAAATTACTTTTATAATATACAGGGTGTTCCAAAAACCATAAAAGTATCAAAGTTGTGTTTTTTTAATGAAACACCCTGTATTTTATTGCATTTTTGGATTCTTTGATCAAAATAAGTGTGTATTTTAATAAGGTTTTTATTACTTAAACCTTAAGGTTTTTGAAATAATTTGAATTTTGTAAAAATTTAACCTAATTTTCATGTTTCAAATACTTAAAAAGTAATTAAGTTATGCATACCAAATTTACACTGAAATGTAACAATAGGTCATATTTTATTTTCCAAGTATAATAAATTTGACATCTTATACCGGGTGTAAAAAAATGGAATTAAACAAATGAGAACTTTAAATGGCTATAACTTCATTTATTTAAATGGAACGCTATATTTATTAATTTATCAGCAAATGCACGTTTTAATTACCTATCGAATGGTATTTATATCTTAAATGTTAAGTCTTCTCGTTTTTACAGAAAACGCCAAAATATTGTTTATTGCACCGTTTTAGTACTTTTTAAGTAAAAAATTTATTGCATCTAGTTTTCTATGGTATTTAAAAACGTCAGATAATTAATTTAGTATGCCATTTTAGTTTAAAAAGCCTGTCTTTTGTTATAGTTGTCTTATTTTGCATTGTTGTGTTAGATCGTTAGTAATCGTTATTGTTTACACATCGCTGTTGTATTTTTTGGTAAAAAATGAAGATTTACTCAAAAGAAGTGGGTATTGGCATTATCTTTATGCTTGGAGAATGTCATCAATATTGTTTATTGGCTTGTCGAGTTTATACTTAAAGGTTTCCCGAAAGAAATCACCCTAAGCCAGCGATTTTTGAGAGACCATTAAACCAATTTAAAGAAATTGGAAGTGTCAGTTATAAAAACCCCAGTATAAGAAAATCTGTGTAAATTTTAATTTTTTACTAATAAATACAATAACGATGTTCAAACAATAACGATTACTAACGATCTAACACAAAAACGCAAAATAACACAACTATAACAAAAGATAAGCTTTTTAAACTAAAGTAACAGACTAAATTAATTATCTTACGTTTTTAAATACGATGGAAAACTAGATACATTAAAATTTTTACTTAAAAAGTACTAAAACGGTGCAATAAACAATATTTTGGCGTTTTCTGTAAAAACGAGAAGACTTAACATTTAAGATATAAATACCATTCGATAGGTAATTAAAACGTGCATTTGCTGATAAATTAATAAATATAGCGTTCCATTTAAATAAATGAAGTTATAGCTATTTAAAGTTCTCATTTGTTTAATTCCAATTTTTTTACACCCGGTATAAGATGTCAAATTTATTATACTTGGAAAATAAAATATGACCTATTGTTACATTTCAGTGTAAATTTGGTATGCATAACTTAATTACTTTTTAAGTATTTGAAACATGAAAATTAGGTTAAATTTTTACAAAATTCAAATTATTTCAAAAACCTTAAGGTTTAAGTAATAAAAACCTAATTAAAACAAACACTTATTTTGATCGAAGGAATGCAATAAAATACAGGGTGTTTCATTAAAAAAACACAACTTTAATACTTTCAGGGTTTTTGGGACACCCTGTATATTATGAAAGTAATTTTAAAAAGTAGCCCTAATAGATCCCCATATATCCCCAAAGTGAAACTTTTTGAAAGTCACGTATTTTGGCCACAATATTCCGTGCCGTATAGCGTTAATAACCCTGTATATTAGAAAAATTCTATGAAATTTACAAAATAACCCTTAATTGGCTTCTATTGTTTTCGTATTTCGTGATATATCTTAATATAAATCATTTAACCAAACATTCCCTAAGTATATTAGAAATAAAATTAAACATATATACAAAATTACTTTTATTATTACCTACTATTGAGTTAATAAATATTTGATAATATGAAAACTAAGAAAACGCGCAACTCCATAATTGAAATGCACGATCACTTGTGTATTTGCATGTGTGATGCCTTCATCTTAGAGGATACTGGAATGCTGAAAGACTAATTGTGCCAGTAGATGTGGGTAGTAAGTTAATAAGTAGGACGAGACTTCCATTATCCCTAATGAGGCGCATTACATAGCGCCTCCGCCAAAATGTAAAATATCCATTATACAAGACCGCTTCCGATCGCTGAGAAATGTGACACGCGAACAGGAAGCACCGTAGAAACTTCCCTTTCTAAGTTTCCATTGTTAATTCAGTTTGCTAAAAAGAACTACACTGCAAATAACAATGCCTCATTTAAATACGTATCGGTATAACTTCTATTAATTTCCTTTCAAAAGTTAAGTAAATATATTACAATATTTTTTCATTAATCACGAAGTTATAATTAAAAAAATAATTACTAAAATCTAAATAATTATTTATCGACAAATATTATATTTCTAGTGGATAGATATATAACCATTCAATTGACGAAGATATTACTTAGTGAAATTCCATAATATACAAGATAAATAAAAAACTGGTTTAAAATTTCACAAATTCAAAAAATCAGTTTAATTTTAAATCGAGTGTTGTATTTACCTTATATATATAACTGTTTTTTTTAAATTAAATAAATGCTCATTGTAAAGATAAACATCACAGCATAAATATATTTATTTACATAATATTATCCTAAATGTATTAATTATATTTTGATATATTATACTTGTTTCGAAATGAAATCATTTGTTTAAATATAAAATGCTTACTTACCCTTTACTTTAGGTAAAGTAAAATTTAAAACTTTTTATTAATTAATTGCTAAAATAAGTTTTTCTCATTATCAACGACCACACACATACTACATATTTTCTAAATTTAAGATTATTAACTGGTATTCTGATACATTAAAATTAGGATTCATATTATTTATAAAATACGGCCGCAATCTTGTTTTGACTATTTGTTAGAAAATATCTAGGATAATGAAGAAAATATGAGAAACTTAAATGTTTTATACCACAATTTTATTGTGTAATACAAATGTAAACAGGATTACAGTATATTACAATAATAATTACATGACTAAAGCTTCGAACTGTTGTATGTTAGGTCATTATCAGTGAATGTCTTGAATTAAATACAGGTTATTAACACATCATAGATAAACGTAAAATTTGGTGGGTGATATTGATTAAATCTTAACTTTTACTTTGTAGTACACATAAAAGTTTCAATTTATCCGTAGGTGGAAATGAAGGATTACATTCTAGTATATAATTTTAAAACGAACTTATTATGTGTTGCATTATTTCTATAAGGTCAGTTTATCAACCCTGGCATGTAGGCTGTCTGAATGTTTATCAAAATTTAATTTTTTATTTAAATATTATGTATAAGGCAAACATAAATTGGGATACAAGAAAACATTTCCTCTAATTAAAAATACAAAAATGTAGAAACAGTTTTTAAAATCACCGCTGATAGAATAAACGTATTAGTTCCAAGTCGAAAGTAGATCTACGTTCTGTAATAATTCATTTAATGCTGGTTCGTACTATGTCTTGTCCGAAGCGTCAAATACGATCACCAGCTTAATCTTAATGCAGCTCTGTTTTAAAACTGCATGATAAGGAGTGTAGAAATGATATATGTAGTTGTATTTGTATTTAATACTTTGTTTCTTTTATAATAAATAAATTTATTACAAATAGATAGATAAAAATATGTACTTATAATTTTGACGTAAGTGATCCGGGTGGTGTTTACTCGGCAGAATGTTCACATTTTAAGAACTTCAGTTGATCATTCTTGCAGAATACTAATTACCATTTTGGCTTCATTTTGATTCAAAAGTCATTATTTAGGGACTGAATTACACTGATTATATTTTAAGTACTTCTAACGTGTGCCCTAACTGCTTGTAAAAGTTCGATATAAGAATAGAGCTTTGCCGACTTTCTAATGTTGCGAACTGCTTTCATGCTTAATTTGCAATGTTTTCGAGATTTTGTGATCCTTTTAAGGGTAAATTTAAATTCGAGTTCTTTAATTAACTATCATACATCTGTCTTTCCAAAAGATCAGAATTTCTCGGAATATAAAATATAAATTCATATCGGTTGACATAACATAAAGCTTTGCTCTATCTGCACCCTCGTTAGGAAGATTCCGACATCTATCCCAATTAAGTATTTTGAATTTATCCTACAAAATAATAGAGATCTACTTAGCAAATCAATGGAAGAGGTTTATTTAATTTTACGTTCATGATTCGTGGTAGATTAAGAGTTTAAGTACGCTGAAATCGCTTGTCAGCAAACAATCTTTTGAAATGTTCATAAATTATGCGATCATCAAGGTTTAAATGTCTGCTTGTATTTTAGATAGTTAATTTTTCTGCATTTTTTGGCAAAAATTTTACGCTAAAAATAAGGTTGCCCTAATAAATAATATTTTAGAATTCATCCAAATTATCTACTTCATAAGGTTCAGATGAAATTGAATAATATTATATTCATTAATGAGATTTAAAGCCCCCTCATGGCAATGTTTTAATTCTCATATATTTTCAATATATGAATCAATAACTTCTGTACAATAACCCATAATACTGTATATAAAATTGGGATCTGTTTTTGTAACCAAAAGTTGTCGTATCCTTGTTTAAACAATGGTTTCAGCTCCTCATTTTGTTTGATTACTTGCAAAAGGGTTTAATACCCAGTCGGGAATATTCAAGTGAAGAATGTCTTCAAATTATATACATAATTTAGTGCTTGTATTATTATACAATATAGAAAATTAAAGTAAACTAGTTTAACTCTAAACGTAAATTAAAGTAAACTAGCGAAATTCTAGACTTAAATAAAATTTCTATTTAATATTTTAATATTTAGATTTAAACAATTATATTTCTTATAAACTCGACTGAATATAATTCATGTTTTTGTTTTTTGTTTTTATGGAAGGCAAATATTTTTCCTGCGTTTGATACATTCCGTTTTCCAAATTTAATTATTGCCTCGCGAATCAATGTAAGCAGCTTCTGTGTGAGATATTCTTGAATTATAATGTTAGATTTTTTTTATAATTCACAAATTTGATGATCACTGGGCGTGGTTTACCTTAACGTTGTTTTTCTACTCTGTAACATCAGTGTACGTTTTCTTATCTATTTCTATTTTCAACTTATATTTGAGTAAGTCTAATGTGGTTCGTTCTGTATTTTAATTCTCTTCTTCGGGAGTTTCGTAGATGCAAAAATTATTTTGTTTGGACTATTGTTCTAGCGCATTAATTTTACATTCCAGTCCGTTTATTTTCATTGTTTTTTTTTCATTCAATTTTTCTTACTTCATATCGGTTTATTCTTTTTCAAATGCTTCAAAGGTCGATTTTAATTTCGAGGCGACAAAATCCGCCAATAACTGCAATACAGCGGTTTGTTTAAACACTTCTATTACTATTTCGGCAATTTTTTCTTTCCTTTCCCTTGTGTATCCCATATTATTTGAAGATTTACTATGATACTCAATTTTATGCAGAGCAGAGATATTCGCGTCTACTCTTTTCCAGGCATATATACATATTAACCCAATATGTCTAACTTCTTTTACAGAATCATTAACATTATATTCTTTGAAACACATCTTCTTACCGCTACCGAGCGCTTTAGACATAGAATTCTAGATGGCGCATGGTGAAACTTGTCTATATTTATATTTTATAGGACGTAAAAATCGCTAATATTTTATTGTTATTTATTTTAACCTCCATATTAATAAAATTGTGTTGCAATTTTTTTAAATTTTATATTAAATCTTGCGCGGACCCCCTGATGTTCAGGGACCCCCAAATCAATTTTAGTTTTCCATGGACCCTCTGAATTATCCCGAGTACCACTTATATTCATTAATGAGATTTAAAGGCCCCCCCATGGCAATGTTTTAATTGGCATATATTTTCGGACACGGAAAAGACGGAGTTCTGATTGCACTGACCTGCCGTATTTAACCTGCCTGCGTATTAAATAAAATAAACAATAAATACTTATATACCTAATATTAAACATAACACATGTGATGATTAAGGCATAATTAATGCTAAGCTTAATTATGCAAACTGTAGCTTCAATATCCTTACTCAGATACCTTCTGCATATAACATAACATACACATCCTGAACTGCTTTTGGAAGTGCATATGAACCAAGTAAACAAAAAGGAAGAAGAAAACAACCAAGAACACCAAAAAGGTCTCAGAAGTAAAATTGAGTAGTGATACAAAATAATGATAAAGTGCATACCTAGCGTAACAGAAAATATTTAAAAAGGTCTAGTTCTAATAGTAATAGCCTGGATAATGCCCAACATTGGAAGTAGTAATCACTATATTATTGGTCGTAACTACTGCTAATAATAAATAATAACGGTTATAAATATGAGATTAATCTGAAGGGTCTTTTGACCAAATTTCGTCATCTTGAATATAAACAATAGTGACAGTGTAAGGATAAGAAAAAAATGTGAATG
>CAXAKX010001149.1:0-14250 GCA_963969525.1 Ontholestes murinus | reverse complement strand
AACAATAACAATAACAATAACAATAACAATAACAATAACAATAACAATAACAATAACAATAACAATAACAATAACAATAACAATAACAATAACAATAACAATAACAATAACAATAACAATAACAATAACAATAACAATAACAATAACAATAACAATAACAATAACAATAACAATAACAATAACAATAACAATAACAATAACAATAACAATAACAATAACAATAACAATAACAATAACAATAACAATAACAATAACAATAACAATAACAATAACAATAACAATAACAATAACAATAACAATAACAATAACAATAACAATAACAATAACAATAACAATAACAATAACAATAACAATAACAATAACAATAACAATAACAATAACAATAACAATAACAATAACAATAACAATAACAATAACAATAACAATAACAATAACAATAACAATAACAATAACAATAACAATAACAATAACAATAACAATAACAATAACAATAACAATAACAATAACAATAACAATAACAATAACAATAACAATAACAATAACAATAACAATAACAATAACAATAACAATAACAATAACAATAACAATAACAATAACAATAACAATAACAATAACAATAACAATAACAATAACAATAACAATAACAATAACAATAACAATAACAATAACAATAACAATAACAATAACAATAACAATAACAATAACAATAACAATAACAATAACAATAACAATAACAATAACAATAACAATAACAATAACAATAACAATAACAATAACAATAACAATAACAATAACAATAACAATAACAATAACAATAACAATAACAATAACAATAACAATAACAATAACAATAACAATAACAATAACAATAACAATAACAATAACAATAACAATAACAATAACAATAACAATAACAATAACAATAACAATAACAATAACAATAACAATAACAATAACAATAACAATAACAATAACAATAACAATAACAATAACAATAACAATAACAATAACAATAACAATAACAATAACAATAACAATAACAATAACAATAACAATAACAATAACAATAACAATAACAATAACAATAACAATAACAATAACAATAACAATAACAATAACAATAACAATAACAATAACAATAACAATAACAATAACAATAACAATAACAATAACAATAACAATAACAATAACAATAACAATAACAATAACAATAACAATAACAATAACAATAACAATAACAATAACAATAACAATAACAATAACAATAACAATAACAATAACAATAACAATAACAATAACAATAACAATAACAATAACAATAACAATAACAATAACAATAACAATAACAATAACAATAACAATAACAATAACAATAACAATAACAATAACAATAACAATAACAATAACAATAACAATAACAATAACAATAACAATAACAATAACAATAACAATAACAATAACAATAACAATAACAATAACAATAACAATAACAATAACAATAACAATAACAATAACAATAACAATAACAATAACAATAACAATAACAATAACAATAACAATAACAATAACAATAACAATAACAATAACAATAACAATAACAATAACAATAACAATAACAATAACAATAACAATAACAATAACAATAACAATAACAATAACAATAACAATAACAATAACAATAACAATAACAATAACAATAACAATAACAATAACAATAACAATAACAATAACAATAACAATAACAATAACAATAACAATAACAATAACAATAACAATAACAATAACAATAACAATAACAATAACAATAACAATAACAATAACAATAACAATAACAATAACAATAACAATAACAATAACAATAACAATAACAATAACAATAACAATAACAATAACAATAACAATAACAATAACAATAACAATAACAATAACAATAACAATAACAATAACAATAACAATAACAATAACAATAACAATAACAATAACAATAACAATAACAATAACAATAACAATAACAATAACAATAACAATAACAATAACAATAACAATAACAATAACAATAACAATAACAATAACAATAACAATAACAATAACAATAACAATAACAATAACAATAACAATAACAATAACAATAACAATAACAATAACAATAACAATAACAATAACAATAACAATAACAATAACAATAACAATAACAATAACAATAACAATAACAATAACAATAACAATAACAATAACAATAACAATAACAATAACAATAACAATAACAATAACAATAACAATAACAATAACAATAACAATAACAATAACAATAACAATAACAATAACAATAACAATAACAATAACAATAACAATAACAATAACAATAACAATAACAATAACAATAACAATAACAATAACAATAACAATAACAATAACAATAACAATAACAATAACAATAACAATAACAATAACAATAACAATAACAATAACAATAACAATAACAATAACAATAACAATAACAATAACAATAACAATAACAATAACAATAACAATAACAATAACAATAACAATAACAATAACAATAACAATAACAATAACAATAACAATAACAATAACAATAACAATAACAATAACAATAACAATAACAATAACAATAACAATAACAATAACAATAACAATAACAATAACAATAACAATAACAATAACAATAACAATAACAATAACAATAACAATAACAATAACAATAACAATAACAATAACAATAACAATAACAATAACAATAACAATAACAATAACAATAACAATAACAATAACAATAACAATAACAATAACAATAACAATAACAATAACAATAACAATAACAATAACAATAACAATAACAATAACAATAACAATAACAATAACAATAACAATAACAATAACAATAACAATAACAATAACAATAACAATAACAATAACAATAACAATAACAATAACAATAACAATAACAATAACAATAACAATAACAATAACAATAACAATAACAATAACAATAACAATAACAATAACAATAACAATAACAATAACAATAACAATAACAATAACAATAACAATAACAATAACAATAACAATAACAATAACAATAACAATAACAATAACAATAACAATAACAATAACAATAACAATAACAATAACAATAACAATAACAATAACAATAACAATAACAATAACAATAACAATAACAATAACAATAACAATAACAATAACAATAACAATAACAATAACAATAACAATAACAATAACAATAACAATAACAATAACAATAACAATAACAATAACAATAACAATAACAATAACAATAACAATAACAATAACAATAACAATAACAATAACAATAACAATAACAATAACAATAACAATAACAATAACAATAACAATAACAATAACAATAACAATAACAATAACAATAACAATAACAATAACAATAACAATAACAATAACAATAACAATAACAATAACAATAACAATAACAATAACAATAACAATAACAATAACAATAACAATAACAATAACAATAACAATAACAATAACAATAACAATAACAATAACAATAACAATAACAATAACAATAACAATAACAATAACAATAACAATAACAATAACAATAACAATAACAATAACAATAACAATAACAATAACAATAACAATAACAATAACAATAACAATAACAATAACAATAACAATAACAATAACAATAACAATAACAATAACAATAACAATAACAATAACAATAACAATAACAATAACAATAACAATAACAATAACAATAACAATAACAATAACAATAACAATAACAATAACAATAACAATAACAATAACAATAACAATAACAATAACAATAACAATAACAATAACAATAACAATAACAATAACAATAACAATAACAATAACAATAACAATAACAATAACAATAACAATAACAATAACAATAACAATAACAATAACAATAACAATAACAATAACAATAACAATAACAATAACAATAACAATAACAATAACAATAACAATAACAATAACAATAACAATAACAATAACAATAACAATAACAATAACAATAACAATAACAATAACAATAACAATAACAATAACAATAACAATAACAATAACAATAACAATAACAATAACAATAACAATAACAATAACAATAACAATAACAATAACAATAACAATAACAATAACAATAACAATAACAATAACAATAACAATAACAATAACAATAACAATAACAATAACAATAACAATAACAATAACAATAACAATAACAATAACAATAACAATAACAATAACAATAACAATAACAATAACAATAACAATAACCCAGTACATCGGACGCTAGTTCAAAATTCAAAGTGCCCTTAGACGAGGGGGCGAACACCTGCCGTCAAACGGCAGCAGTCACTCTCTGAATCAGAGGGTGATCGGCAGTATACCAACCAACAGGCAAAAAGGCCTGTGGGCTGGCCAAAAGGCAAAGCACGAAAGCCAAAGGCAGGAAACTCTAGCTCTCAAGCAGAGCAAAAGGAGTCAAGTTCCGGGCTTCAAAACCGGAAAATGTCGTTCTAACATCATTGTCTAGTCATTTTTAACTTGTTCTTGTGTTAAATTATTTTATTTGATCGTACTTCGTGTTCTGTCTAAATCCTTTTATAAACCTTAAAGAGTTGGAACAAATTATACAATGAAACTGCAACGGTTGCATATCACGATACGCAGAAATGAAGATCATCCTCGCGAAATATAGTCCCTTATGTATTTGTCTGCAGGAAACTCACTTCCGTCCGCAGAACACATTTAACCTTAGAGGTTATAACATCCTAAGGAAAGATGTTACACCTCGTCAGCGTGCTAGAGGGGGAGTGGGTATATTTCTGAGAGAAGGGACTATATTCCAAGAAATCTTATTGAGGACAGATCTTCAAGCTGTGGCTTGTACAATAACTTCGCCACTAGCTCTTACGGTATGCAACCTGTATCTCCCAGATGGAAACTGGGAGATACAACAAATAGTCCATTTAACACAGCAGTTACCAAAGCCATATATTTTGCTGGGAGATTTAAATGCCCATAATCCGTTATGGGGTTCATCGTCGGCTGACACAAGAGGTCGACGCATAGAAGAAGTCCTAGATCTAGTAGGAGGAGTACTTCTCAATGATGGACAACCGACGCATTTCAATGCCTCAAATGGGAATCTCTCGGCAATTGACCTGACAATATCTTCGCCCACTCTAGCCACACGTCTTCAGTGGCAGGCCCTTGATGATCTTTACGGTAGTGATCACTTCCCGATCATCATATCAACTAATACTCCAAGGGCCACACAACGTAGACCTAGGCGCTGGCGCCTGGATCTGGCGGAGTGGGAAAAGTTTCGGAACGAGGTCAGGTTTTCCGAAAACTTAGAAGATATTAGTTCCACTCTATCGAGCTTAAATCTCAGCATTACTCAAGCAGCAGAAAAGTCTATACCACGTACCTCTGGCTCGACTTGTAAATCCTCCGTTCCGTGGTGGAACGTAGAGGTTAGTCGAGTTATCGCAGAGAAGAAACGGGCGTTTAACATCTATAAACGAAATCCTACGCAAGATAATCTAATCGTTTTTAAACGAAAGCGGGCCGTCGCCCGCCGCAAGATTCTAGAGTCGAAAAACGACTCTTGGAAGAACTACGTGAATTCAATGAAGAGTGACACGTCAGTCACGGAAGTCTGGAGGAAGGTACATGCTATCCGCGGACAAAGGGTACCGTCCATCATTGGCCTTTGTGATGGAGGCAACACAATCACGGAGCCTCCTGATGTAGCGGAAGCATTAGCTGTACATTTCTCCAGCTCCAGTAGTTCTTCCAATTATCAACCCGAATTCTTGCGTAGGAAAGGTGAGCTAGAAGCTCCACTAGACTTTAACACAGATTCGGATCTTAATTATAATCTTCCTTTCACAATGAACGAATTTGAGGAGGCACTAAGGAATTGTAATAACTCCTCTCCAGGCCCGGATAATATCCCCTACAAAATGATTGAAAATCTTTCATTTGATTCAAAAACCAATATTCTCTCACTCTTCAATGTGATATGGGAGAAAGGGGAGTATCCGGAGCTATGGAGAGAAGCAATCATTGTGCCTCTTCTGAAGGCAGGAAAAGATCCGAATCTTGCTTCTAGTTATCGCCCGGTTTCGTTGACTTGCTGCTTGAGTAAAATTTTTGAAAAAATGGTCAATAGCCGACTGGTATGGATTCTCGAGTCGCGAGAACTGATCGTACCGTACCAGTCTGGATTTAGGAAACGTCATTCCACTATTGACCATCTGGTCCGTTTAGAGAATGCCATTCAAAACGCTTTTCTAGAGAGAAAACACCTAGTCGCGGTGTTTTTCGATCTAGAAAAAGCCTATGATATGACATGGCGTCATGGCATTCTTAGGAAGTTGCATCGGTGGGGACTGAGAGGCCGTCTGCCTTTATTCATCCAGTCCTTCTTGTCGCACCGGAGTTTTCGAGTACGTGTAGGAGATTCTGTCTCCTCTCTCCACGTACAAGAAAACGGTATACCGCAGGGCTCTACCATTAGCGTAACCCTTTTCTCTATAGCGGTAAACCATATAGCAACTTCCGTTAGTACCCCCGTAAATACTTGCCTGTATGTCGACGACCTCGCAATCTACATGGCCGGAGATACCATCCCGGCTATATGTAGAGAGCTGCAGAGGAGCATTGATGACATCGTGCGAGACGCTGGCTCGTGTGGTTTTCGTTTTTCAGAGACAAAGATGGCGTGTGTACATTTTTGTCGTCTGAGAAAGCCACACAGGGAGCCTAGTCTACATATCAATGGTTCTGTCATTCAATGTGTCGACAGTTATCGTTTTCTAGGACTGATATTCGACAGGACACTGTCATTCCGTCCCCACATTATTGACCTTGTTACAAGGTGCAAGAAGGCACTTAATCTCATTAGGTGCCTTTCTAACATTAATTGGGGTGCGAGCAGAGAGGTTTTGCTGCGGCTGTATCAGGCTCTGGTTCTGTCCAGGCTTGACTACGGGTGCGCAGTATATTCGGATGCTCGTAATTCGTGGTTGCAAGTCCTAGATTCGATACATTATACAGGTATACGTTACGCTACAGGAGCTTTTAGGACCACACCAAGGAATAGTCTCTGCTGTGATGCAGGGTTACTACCGCTAAAGTACAGGCGTCTTCGATTCGCTTTGCGATATGAAGCGTCTGTACGTAGTAACCCGAAACACATCAATTTCCATTGTTTTAACAGAGCAGAGACTTACCGAAAATACCCCTTGCGACCGTCTGTCACAAGGCCGGTGTGTGTCCGAGGGCGCGAGTTCCGCAAGAGTCAAGAGTTCCATTTGCCCGAAATACAGCCGGTGGGTGTGTGCGAGGTGTCGCCATGGTTGATACCTGCACGACACATATCTCTAGATTTGCTTGAACACCAGAAGCAACAAACGACGCCGGCAATTTTTCGGGTAAAATTATTAGAACTCTTGAATAAATATACAGACTCTTGCTGCATATATACGGATGGATCTAAGACCGACATTGGAGTAGGAGCAGCCTTTGTGGTTGACTCCACTCCCCACTCGTGGTCGCTATATCCTCTGTCCACCGTATATACTGCCGAACTATACGCAATATTGAAAGCGCTCCACTACTGCGATATGTCTAGTAGTAGTACATTCCTCGTTCTGTCTGATTCACTCTCTTCCCTAGAAAGTATAGCCGACAGCCAAAGTAATGATCCGCTCGTACAGAACATCCTTTCTGTTCTGTACAATCTGCAACTCACTAGCAAGCATGTTGTCTTCGTCTGGGTGCCATCACACGTCGGCATTGAAGGCAACGAGATTGCAGACAGAGCTGCCCGTCAGGCAGCTCTCGCGGATCATGTTGACTACGCCATGTGTCGGCCTGACGATGTCAAGGTCGGCGTTACGGCGTTAGTCAACAAAGCTTGGCAAAGGGAATGGGAGAGCCTCGAGAGTAAGCTCAAAGCTGTAAAACTCTCTGTGACAGCATGGAAGTCACCGGTCACACTAAGTAGGAGACAGGAGGTCGCTCTGACCCGCCTAGGAATGGGTCATACCAACATGACCCATTCTTATCTCCTGACCGGTGACGAAGCACCCACATGCGACACGTGTCACAGCCCTCTAACGGTGAGGCATATAATCGAGGAATGTGCAGCCTACACAGGTCAACGTGTACGGCTGAAGCTCCGAAGTAATGTAGCGTACGATTTGAGCAATTCTGTTTTGTCGGTAGAAACTGTCGTTGCTTTTCTGCAAGCGACAGAACTTCTACGCAGAATTTAGGGGTACTGTAGGACCAGTTTACTGTGCTGAGCAGTTTTTAATCTGTTGTGCATCGTCCTTTCTTGTTAATTTATTATCTATGTTAATTTATTCTGTGAACGTCCGTCTCGCCTAGTTAGCCTTTTACACCAACTAGGTCGAGTGATTTTATCGTATTCGTTCTGTATTGTTTTTGTTGTCGGGCACTTTACACCCGACAACGGTTTTATCGTTTTTATCTAGTTTTAAGTTTTATCTTAGTGTTTAGTTATAAGTTTTTACCTGTGTGTCGTCCCTTCACCATGTTGGCTCTTTACACCAACTTGGTGGAGTTGTTTTTATCATTGATTTTATCGCATTCGTTTGTATTGTTTTTGTTGTCGGGCACTTTACACCCGGCAACGGTTTTATCGCTTTTATCTAGTTTTAAGTTTTATCTATATGTCTAGTTTTAAGATTTTATTCTGTTTGTCGTCCCTCCACCATGTTGGCCTATTACACCAACTTGGTGGATGTGTTCTGTTCGTCTCGCCTAGCTGGCCTAGGTCGAGTGATTTTAAGCTTTTTGTCTCTAGTCATAATTTTAAATTATATGTTAATTTATTTTGTGAATGTCCGTCTCGCCTAGTTGGCATTTTACACCAACTAGGTCGAGTGATTTTAATATTTTTGTTTGTATTACCGCTCTGCTCTCGGGCTATTTACACCCGACAGCGGTTTTATTTATATTTGTTAATTTATTCTGTGTTCGTCTGTCTCGCCTAGTTGGCATTTTACACCAACTGGGTAGAGTGATGTTAGTATTTTTGTTTGAATTGTTTCTCTGGTGTCAGGCCATTTACACCCGACATTGGTTTTATTTCTATGTGTTAAATTATTTTGTGTTCGTCCGTCTCGCCCAGTTGGCATTTTACACCAACTAGGCGAGTATTATTATTATAACTAAACCTGAAAAAAAAAGAGAATAGCGGCTAATGGCCCTAGCAGTCGATGCCGCTCAAAAAAAAAAAAAAAAAAAATAACAATAACAATAACAATAACAATAACAATAACAATAACAATAACAATAACAATAACAATAACAATAACAATAACAATAACAATAACAATAACAATAACAATAACAATAACAATAACAATAACAATAACAATAACAATAACAATAACAACAATAACAATAACAATAACAATAACAATAACAATAACAATAACAATAACCAATAACAATAACAATAACAATAACAATAACAATAACAATAACAATAACAATAACAATAACAATAACAATAACAATAACAATAACAATAACAATAACAATAACAATAACCAATAACAATAACAATAACAATAACAATAACAATAACAATAACAATAACAATAACAATAACAATAACAATAACAATAACAATAACAATAACAATAACAATAACAATAACAATAACAATAACAATAACAATAACAATAACAATAACAATAACAATAACAATAACAATAACAATAACAATAACAATAACAATAACAATAACAATAACAATAACAATAACAATAACAATAACAATAACAAAACAATAACAATAACAATAACAATAACAATAACAATAACAATAACAATAACAATAACAATAACAATAACAATAACAATAACAATAACAATAACAATAACAATAACATAACAATAACAATAACAATAACAATAACAATAACAATAACAATAACAATAACAATAAACAATAACAATAACAATAACAATAACAATAACAATAACAATAACAATAACAATAACAATAACAATAACAATAACAATAACAATAACAATAACAATAACAATAACAATAACAATAACAATAACAATAACAATAACAATAACAATAACAATAACAATAACAATAACAATAACAATAACAATAACAATAACAATAACAATAACAATAACAATAACAATAACAATAACAATAACAATAACAATAACAATAACAATAACAATAACAATAACAATAACAATAACAATAACAATAAACAATAACAATAACAATAACAATAACAATAACAATAACAATAACAATAACAATAACAATAACAATAACAATAAACAATAACAATAACAATAACAATAACAATAACAATAACAATAACAATAACAATAACAATAACAATAACAATAACAATAACAATAACAATAACAATAACAATAACAATAACAATAACAATAACAATAACAATAACAATAACAATAACAATAACAATAACAATAACAATAACAATAACAATAACAATAACAATAACAATAACAATAACAATAACAATAACAATAACAATAACAATAACAATAACAATAACAATAACAATAACAATAACAATAACAATAACAATAACAATAACAATAACAATAACAATAACAATAACAATAACAATAACAATAACAATAACAATAACAATAACAATAACAATAACAATAACAATAACAATAACAATAACAATAACAATAACAATAACAATAACAATAACAATAACAATAACAATAACAATAACAATAACAATAACAATAACAATAACAATAACAATAACAATAACAATAACAATAACAATAACAATAACAATAACAATAACAATAACAATAACAATAACAATAACAATAACAATAACAATAACAATAACAATAACAATAACAATAACAATAACAATAACAATAACAATAACAATAACAATAACAATAACAATAACAATAACAATAACAATAACAATAACAATAACAATAACAATAACAATAACAATAACAATAACAATAACAATAACAATAACAATAACAATAACAATAACAATAACAATAACAATAACAATAACAATAACAATAACAATAACAATAACAATAACAATAACAATAACAATAACAATAACAATAACAATAACAATAACAATAACAATAACAATAACAATAACAATAACAATAACAATAACAATAACAATAACAATAACAATAACAATAACAATAACAATAACAATAACAATAACAATAACAATAACAATAACAATAACAATAACAATAACAATAACAATAACAATAACAATAACAATAACAATAACAATAACAATAAACAATAACAATAACAATAACAATAACAATAACAATAACAATAACAATAACAATAACAATAACAATAACAATAACAATAACAATAACAATAACAATAACAATAACAATAACAATAACAATAACAATAACAATAACAAATAACAATAACAATAACAATAACAATAACAATAACAATAACAATAACAATAACAATAACAATAACAATAACAATAACAATAACAATAACAATAACAATAACATAACAATAACAATAACAATAACAATAACAATAACAATAACAATAACAATAACAATAACAATAACAATAACAATAACAATAACAATAACAATAACAATAACAATAACAATAACAATAACAATAACAATAACAATAACAATAACAATAACAATAACAATAACAATAACAATAACAATAACAATAACAATAACAATAACAATAACAATAACAATAACAATAACAATAACAATAACAATAACAATAACAATAACAATAACAATAACAATAACAATAACAATAACAATAACAATAACAATAACAATAACAATAACAATAACAATAACAATAACAATAACAATAACAATAACAATAACAATAACAATAACAATAACAATAACAATAACAATAACAATAACAATAACAATAACAATAACAATAACAATAACAATAACAATAACAATAACAATAACAATAACAATAACAATAACAATAACAATAACAATAACAATAACAATAACAATAACAATAACAATAACAATAACAATAACAATAACAATAACAATAACAATAACAATAACAATAACAATAACAATAACAATAACAATAACAATAACAATAACAATAACAATAACAATAACAATAACAATAACAATAACAATAACAATAACAATAACAATAACAATAACAATAACAATAACAATAACAATAACAATAACAATAACAATAACAATAACAATAACAATAACAATAACAATAACAATAACAATAACAATAACAATAACAATAACAATAACAATAACAATAACAATAACAATAACAATAACAATAACAATAACAATAACAATAACAATAACAATAACAATAACAATAACAATAACAATAACAATAACAATAACAATAACAATAACAATAACAATAACAATAACAATAACAATAACAATAACAATAACAATAACAATAACAATAACAATAACAATAACAATAACAATAACAATAACAATAACAATAACAATAACAATAACAATAACAATAACAATAACAATAACAATAACAATAACAATAACAATAACAATAACAATAACAATAACAATAACAATAACAATAACAATAACAATAACAATAACAATAACAATAACAATAACAATAACAATAACAATAACAATAACAATAACAATAACAATAACAATAACAATAACAATAACAATAACAATAACAATAACAATAACAATAACAATAACAATAACAATAACAATAACAATAACAATAACAATAACAATAACAATAACAATAACAATAACAATAACAATAACAATAACAATAACAATAACAATAACAATAACAATAACAATAACAATAACAATAACAATAACAATAACAATAACAATAACAATAACAATAACAATAACAATAACAATAACAATAACAATAACAATAACAATAACAATAACAATAACAATAACAATAACAATAACAATAACAATAACAATAACAATAACAATAACAATAACAATAACAATAACAATAACAATAACAATAACAATAACAATAACAATAACAATAACAATAACAATAACAATAACAATAACAATAACAATAACAATAACAATAACAATAACAATAACAATAACAATAACAATAACAATAACAATAACAATAACAATAACAATAACAATAACAATAACAATAACAATAACAATAACAATAACAATAACAATAACAATAACAATAACAATAACAATAACAATAACAATAACAATAACAATAACAATAACAATAACAATAACAATAACAATAACAATAACAATAACAATAACAATAACAATAACAATAACAATAACAATAACAATAACAATAACAATAACAATAACAATAACAATAACAATAACAATAACAATAACAATAACAATAACAATAACAATAACAATAACAATAACAATAACAATAACAATAACAATAACAATAACAATAACAATAACAATAACAATAACAATAACAATAACAATAACAATAACAATAACAATAACAATAACAATAACAATAACAATAACAATAACAATAACAATAACAATAACAATAACAATAACAATAACAATAACAATAACAATAACAATAACAATAACAATAACAATAACAATAACAATAACAATAACAATAACAATAACAATAACAATAACAATAACAATAACAATAACAATAACAATAACAATAACAATAACAATAACAATAACAATAACAATAACAATAACAATAACAATAACAATAACAATAACAATAACAATAACAATAACAATAACAATAACAATAACAATAACAATAACAATAACAATAACAATAACAATAACAATAACAATAACAATAACAATAACAATAACAATAACAATAACAATAACAATAACAATAACAATAACAATAACAATAACAATAACAATAACAATAACAATAACAATAACAATAACAATAACAATAACAATAACAATAACAATAACAATAACAATAACAATAACAATAACAATAACAATAACAATAACAATAACAATAACAATAACAATAACAATAACAATAACAATAACAATAACAATAACAATAACAATAACAATAACAATAACAATAAC
>CAXAKX010001148.1:0-37707 GCA_963969525.1 Ontholestes murinus | reverse complement strand
CTGGCTGGTTGATGAATGGTGATAACTGATGTTTTGAAAATGTAAAAGGAGATTCTCTGTTTGCTGATCCCATATTCTGCCTAAGGATCTAGATTTGCGGGTAAACTGCCACGGCTTCAGACGTTGTCTAAAACGCCGTGTCTATGTAGTGGTTCATTATTAAATGGATTGTCTTCAGCTTGGTTTTGTTTCTGATGGCAAATTAAGAGACTAAAATCCATTTGCAGTTCGTATACTCAACGGTTTTGAGCGTCCACCTGCTATTTGGTGCTCTCTTACCCTGTTAAGATTATAAACTATTTCAAAATTTGTTTTTAACTTTATTCACATTTTATTTTTTTACTTCATACACGGTGTAAGCTATTAACCCTTGAATTTAAAATCACCTAAATTTAATCTATTGTTATTGTTATTAATATTATTACTATTAATTTATATTTTCTAATTCATATTTATTATTGTAAAACTTTTAATCCATCAAAATATTTAATGAATTTAATAAATTAAAAATTTAGATAGAAACAATTATAAAATTTTATTTCTTTACAAGAAAGAGCTTCATTATCTAATGTTATATTTTTATGCAAAGGATTTTTGTAGGTGGCTGTATTAATTATATAATTGTAATTTAAACTACAAATATATTTTTTTGTAAGTTATTATCTACATCCTATCTTGCACCTCATTAAATATGATATATAATTTGAAAGTGGGCCATATAGTTATTAATTTCAATCTATAAAACTCTGCATCGAATAAAAAAATTCCTATAAAAGGACGTCACATTATAGCGCTAATATTGATTAAATTACCACGCACCCTTGAACCTAATAAATAATTTACACCGTTCGTACTGACCCAATTACGGGGATGCCGGGAGCAACAAATGTCCCTCGGATGGGAGCGCTCCTCTCGCCCTCCTTTCCTGCATTCACCTCCGCGTCTCGCTCTTTTTCAAACCGTCAATTAATCATTCTAATTACGATTTCCTCTCCGCAAAGACCCTCGATGGAAACGTCCCCGAGGGAGAAAATTGTTTCCACGGCCGGAAAACCGCTAGTTACCTTGGGACAGTCATAAATTATGCAAATCTACTCATTGATTACAATTTCTGATTATTTATTTAGTTCTGATATATTATTCAGCAGGTAGTAACGCTTTGTTGGGATAATTCCATTTGAATATCGACCACGTGTACTTTCAAGGTATAAACACACACGTTCGTTTGTGTTTCAATACCGTACCTTGACACAGTAATTTAGCAATTTAACGTTTTAAAATCGTAATGCTTTCAGTGTTAATACTGAAAGTTGAATATAGTGTTTTTAAAGGAAAACGTATTGAAATCTATTAATAAATATTAGTTGTTACATAATTAACACCTTATATAGGTCGTATGATTCTGGAACACTAGTTTCCCTACAATTTAACGTTGTTACTGGCTACCGACATTATTAGAGGATTCTAAACTTACATTTTGTATAGCTCTAGTTATATAGATTTTTCAACTTTCAACGATTTCTTATTAAAAATGATAACCGTTTAGCTACCCTCTATTAACTCTCTCAAGTTGTCCTGTAATCATTGTGAATATTTTCTCTAGGACGAGCAGCTGGATCAATGTTATTATTACCTACTCTACCCTGGTTTATATGATTATTCTATTGGCATACTGCCTTTCACTAGTTTCTTCTATAATTGTTCTTTATCAAGTAGCCATTAGCCATTGACTTTATAAAGTATTGAATCAAGTATAGAACATAATAATTTGCGCATCCAACAACTTCCAATAGTCGTGTCAAATCTACTACAGTCCTCTCTGGTTTCTTAGTTACGCTGTAAAAACGCAAATAATTTTTACACATTTATTTATCAATTAATTTGATACAAATCGAATTTAATTAAAATCAAAAAACATTATCATCAACCACGATAGATTCTTTAAAATAATTAGCGGAGTAGAAGAACAGCTCGAAGAATTGAACTGCAAGGTATTAAATTACCGTTTTAATTTAGTTAGTTGTTTGTATTTTATAATTGTACAAGATAAGTAAAGTAAGCAATAAATAAATCTGCCAATTAAGGCGGATGCTTACGCTCGAGTATTAATAAATATTTAATAAAATACTGACACAGTATATGTATGGCCCAGTAATTATTATTTAACATTTTTGCAGGATCCTCTATTTTCAGGACAAGTTGTTTAGAGCTTCTATCACAATGGACCAATAACTCAGATTTATGTGAATATGCTGTAACTTCAAATCCCTAATAATTTGTCAGTTTTAAGCGAGTTATAGTATATGTTGATACCTACACGATTTTTGGATCCTACGATTTTCGTGTGTACCTCGCCATTGTCAATGATTTTAAAATTATTTTGAGAATTTAATATGAGTACTCCAAGGTATTGTATATTTTAAAATATCTCATGATTGCCGGTAATGGGAGCGCATAAGTTATATCAAATTCTTATCACCCTCTAGGACTATTTCAAATTGTGTAGTTCTAAATCCTATTAACCAATATATTATTTTGTTTTCACTATTTCTTTTATTGTGGTTAGTATCAAAGAGTCTTTCATCGTTTATTTTGATATTGTTTTTCTAGATTTTCTTTTTCGCGTCAGTTTCTCTTTTTTGAACTTTTCCTATTGATGTTTTTATTAAATATGTTTTACTTAGTACCCTTGAACTTATTCTATGTTCTGAAGAGTGTATCGGCTATTGTTTTATCATCTTATGTCTTATTTGATCTACTGTACTAAAATACAAACTATGTTGTTACGGAGAAAATAGTTTTCTTTATCATTTACCTCCTATTTTTATTACTGAGTCAAACAGTCGCGAATGTCCCTAATATAAAATTAATTTTGCTCTGTCAACAACAGCTACAAGCCTGTTTTGACCCATTTTGGGCCTCATCACCTCAGCGCAGTTGAAGAGAGGTAAACTAAATGTTACTACAGAGTTTATAATTCTTCAAATCTTTTTTAAGGATAGAGACGTCATTAAGGTGATATCTATCGACTAAATGTTGAACTGTTTGACAGGTTCTTAATTGTTGGTAATTTGTCCACTCAATTAACAAAATCAATTCAATGCTCAAACTATAGATGTCATCTTTTTGCTCTCTATATTATGTTGTCACAAATGTTATTAATAAAGCCTCATATAAAATAGAATAAAATATCCCAGTAGTGGTCAAAATATTTCCTGAATGGTGAAAATACGTACTTTGTTGTTTCCTCATCTGATTCAGAAGAAGGTATCTAAACACATGGAGAACTCTGCTTTTCAGTCCTCTGATTCAATTTTATGAAATTATTAGTGTATATCTTAGTTTTTATGTATCTAATATCAACAGGATATTGTAAAAAATGATATATGAGATAATAAATTTTATTAATAAGGTAATGTTGTTTTTTGCAGTAAGTATCGCCAGATTTTATTCAAAGTAAAAAGAGTCACAATCTCTATATTTTGGTGTTGAAGTTTCTATTGGCGATTGCGCTATATTATCGTTGTTCACATCTTTATCGATTTCCCTGAAAGGAATTAAGACATTCGAAGATATATAGCATGAAGAAGTTATTATCCTTCGGTGTCCACCAATACGTAACTATGCCTTTTATTATACAGCAGCTATCTGATGCAGCATTTAGCTGTTATCATAGCATAATCACTTTATTCCTTCATGGATTTACTTATAAAGAAGTGGAAATTTTTCTCTTATTATAATTGTTTTCTTATATGCATTAACGGCCCTTCTACTATTTGATAAGAGGCGTCTCAATGACTAAATTATGGATCTAATGACATATAAAAGAACTAAGTGCATTAAAAACCCATTCTCACCACATATAAATAATGTTTGCACATTAACTTTTCTTAACAATATTTTATCACGTTAAAATCCAACAGATTTGTTCGAATGGTATCTGACTTTTGCGTCCTACCACGTTCTAACTCATTCCTATTACCAGTATGTTTTTTCTTCTTCAAGGTAACACTGGCAAAATGCAAACTTATAAACTTATAATATTATTTATTTTTACCAGCTTGGCATCCAGTTCTAATATATGGCCTGAGATCTCTCTAATTCGTTGTGAGCTATTCTATTAATTACCATTTTACTTATGACTTAAAGCAATACGACGATTACATATTTTTATCTAAATCTCTAGATTCGTTATAATGATTTGCATTCATCGGAGATGTTGTTCTCATAATGTGTTTACCATAATTGTATCAGTAATATTTTTGTTAGCATCCTAGAACTTAATATCGAATTACTTCTTTTGCCAAAGCATGGGTATAAAACATCTAACTCATTAGGTATTGTATTAAATATATATGAATATATTTTGAAATCTGTTTTGCCTTTACCTGGTGGTCCCTGCTCTTTAATGAATATCTCTTTTAATGAAAATGTCATTTTTTCTACTGTTTCCCTCAAATTACCAAATTACTAATTTACTGTTGCGTAAAATAACGAGAGATGTTCTACTTGTATACATTATTATTTGTTAATGGCTTAGTTATGATTAATGCAACTTATGATTAAGGATCCCTAGTTTGCCTATTATTTTCATGGTTACTCAGTCAACCCTTTTTTGTTAAATTGTTTTTATTATCGCCATGACAGTTCTCTGTTTTGTTTTTCTTTACTATAACTATGAGCATATATGTTTTTCATACTTACCATCACATGGTAATTATTGAAACTATTTATTTTATAGGGCTTTTTAAAGATTATAATAATCTTATGGATGCTGTTTGCATTTATGAGTTTTTATTCCGCGTTTTAATATATATGTTATTAGTGTATATCGGTCCCCTTCAGGCAAATTTAATATATTTTTAAACATATTATCGTCATTTTTGGACAGAATCACGCATCAACAAAATCTTGTGGGTCTAGAAGGAGATTTCAATACCAATTTTAACAACAATTCTGATGTAAATACGACGGCTTTAAGTGATTGTATGTATAGTATGTAATTTAAGAAAATTAGTTAGATTTAACACACGTCAAAAAAGTTGTATTGATAATATTTTCACCAACATAGATGATCAATCAATTGAGGTTGGTAGTTTCAATACAGCTTTTTTGGATTACTTAGGGCTAACAATACGCATTAGTTGCCCTTTGAAACAACTTCAGTTAGTGAAAACATATAGTTTTCGGCCGTTAACACAATTAGGAAAATAGTTTTATACAATCAGAGATGCTAAATCCGCACGATAAATGGGCAAAATTTATTAATGAAATTCAACAATGTAGATACTTGTCGTTTCCTGTTCGAACCTACACATGTAACAATAAGTCTGTTTCCATGTGGTTTGATGAGGAACATAGGAAAATGAGAGATACTATGAGATTTCTACAGGAGCATTGCGATAGAAACCCCTCTAATAGGCCAAAAATAGAAACTCGATAAGTTTAGAAGTTATCACAGAGAGGCAATTAACATTATTAAGTATGCAAAAAAAATAAATCAAAAGCAGCATGGTCTGTTATAAATAATGAACGTGGTCAAAGCAACTCCTCGAAATATGAGTGCGATGTGTCTTGTGAAGAATTCAACTTATTTTTTACAAATGTAGCTGAAAAACTATACAGTTCACTACCACAAGTAACAGTTAGCCTAGATTTTCAGATTGAGACTAATGCAAATATTCAGTTTGAATTTTTACCAATTTCTAGCTACACAGAAAGTGTAATGGGATATCCTATTACTAGAAGAAAATCAGGGTTTGAGTGGAAGACCATTTTGAAAAAGAGTGAACTCCGCCCAGGATTCGTATAACCTAAATTATTTGTATGTTTTTTTTATATTCTGTAATTAACTTTGCTAAATATTATGTATATACGAATACTAAAGTATTAATAAACAAATAAACAAATAAACAAATATATATATATATATATATATATATATATAGGTTTAACACCGAACTAATAAAATATATAAAAGATGTCTTGATAGAGCCATTAACTAAACTTATAAATATTTCAATTTCTACCTCTGTATTTCCGGACGTATTAAAACTAGTAAAAGTATAACCTATTATCAAGGAAGGCGATCGAAATATTTCTGGCAAATATAGACTCATCGAATCACATATGCATTATGGTGTTTTAATTTGGGGTCACTCTACTTCCAGACATCGCATTTTTGCTCTTCATAGACGTGCTTTGTGCGTAGTTGCTGGATTTCCTACAGATAACTGAAGGGAATACTTTACGACAATAAATATATTAACTTTTCCATGTCTGTATATTTTGGAATGTCTTTGCTTTATTAAAAATAATCAAAGTGATTTTCTCCTTCACACCCATCATAACTATAATACAAGATACAAATTAGATCTCTATCAGGAACGATTGCGCCTCTCAAGATCATGAATGGGGTCTAATCACTTTAAGCAAATTTTTTTTAACAAACTGAAACCACAAATCAGAGATCTTAAATTTGATAAATTTAAGGAAACTGTTAAGAAATTTTTACTGCTTCACGCTTTTTATGACATCGATTAATATTTACATTACGTTTCAATTTAAATGCCGTATATGCATATCTATTTATCATAAGTTTTTTATTCATTTTTATTTTTGTGTTAATTTTATGTATAAACAAGCTTAGTTATGCTGATTTTATTTATTTTAGATTTATACTGATTTTACTAATTTTGTCCAAATTGTATTTAATCTGTACACTGATTTGATTTATTTTATTTTAAATTTTTATTTTACCTGAGCAATGATTTTATTTATTTTAAATTTAGACTAGTTTTATTAATTTTACCTAAATTTTATTTTATAAGTAAACTGATTTTATTAATTTTATATTTACATTAATTTATTGATTTTAATCCAATGTGTATTTATTCAATTGTATCAGAACGCATACACATATGCGCACTTAATATTGTCTAATTGATGCCTGGTTCTGTCTAAGCAATACTGTTCTATATATCTGTATATTGTATCGATGTTTTAATATCCCAATTATTGCTGACGAATGTAAAACTTATGTTGTGCCATGAATAAATTATTATTATTATTATTATTATTAAAGTATACATTCTTCTTTTTTGATGTACCAACAGTTTTCTAAAATTATTAAATTCCTCTCAATAGTGCCTTTCTTTCTACTTTTAGTCCTAGTTTTTTTTATTTAAATTAAATTGAATTAATTCAGTAAAGTAAACATCCACAAAATTAATGTACACTATGCTAAATTGAACACGTCAAACTTGAAAAAGTAAAAAAACCCGAAAATGTAATAATAACATAAATAAATAAACCAGTATCTAAACTAACACTTCAGTTAAATTAATATATAAGTAATTCACAACTAAACACTCTATAAATATAATTTAAATTCAAATATTGGTTTAATTAATTCTTTAAACTTGTATATGCTTATTAAGATATTGGGTAGTTGATTAATTATTTTCATAGCTCGGTATTTTAACATTTTTCATATAATTCTAGTTTGGAAGGTCATCATTATTTATATTCCTTGTGCTACATGAATGTAATCAATAAATTAATTCATTAAATTTATAGTATTTTGTAGCTCATTTATATAAATGATGAAAATTATTGGCCCCAGAATACTTCCCTGAGGAAGGGATACTTAGGGATAAGTATATATCAATTTTTACTGTTTTTATTTCCTATTTTCTAAAAAAAGTTTTGATTAAGCCATAACATAAGCCCCTGACTCCGTAGTGATCCAATTTATTTAATAACACCTTGTGATTCATGGTATCAAATGCCTTGGAAAAGTCAAGAAACATCCCCATTGATATCTCCCTCCTCCCCAAGGCATCTGCAACCATGCATATATACACGAATATGGCGGTATTTGTTGATTTATTTTTAAGCCATGTAGATAATTGTTGAATAGATTAAAATTATTGAAATAATTGAAAAATAAGGTGCGGATTTTATACATCACATTGATCCGACCAATCGACCGAACGTCGCATGATATTAAATAGATATATTTTTAAGCGGATCAGCCCCCATGAAAATATTCAATAAACGGAAATAAAAATACATCAAATATTAGTAGTCTTAACTTATACTGTCTTAATATTAAATGCTTTAGAAATAAAATAAATGAGGTTCATGCATTTTTAAATGAAATAAAAGCCCTCTATTGCTTCTGCGACCATTGGCTAAGTACACCTTAGGTTAACTAATAATTTAAAAATACGAAAACGTTTCGTGGATCTACAAAAATGAGTCTTAGTAAGATAAAAAACAAATTACTTGTAGAAACCACTACTTCTCTGGCTAATACCTCGACAAATATTGAATGATACAAAAGTAATTTGCGTGTTACAAATAGTACAATTATCAGAGCAACACTAATTGAATGAAATTATTTCTATTGAAAAAATTAATAAATGAAAAAATGTACTCTAGACTAAAAGTGAATATACATATATATATACATAGAAAGTTAAAAACAAAAATTGAATTTAGACTGATTTTATTAAATTAAACTAGCAAAAGCAATTACATAAATAATTTAGCATTCAAGTTTACAATCATCTGCAGACACGTGTTTCGATCTGTCGATCTCTTTAGTACAGCTTTATTATAAAATTGATTTTTTCACTTTGATAATTTTCATGCAACATCACACTTCGCTCGGTCACAATTTATTCATGGGGATGTGGTGCAACTAACTTGTAATGATATAGGTGCATCTGATATGGAAATTCTTACTTGCCTGTCAGTTGAAAAAACTTGTGATATAACCGCGTCTTATCTTTCTGACTACAATATTATTTTAATTACAATATATCGTTCTCTATTGAACGACTTTAATGATTTTCTAGCTATTGCGATGCTTCTCGATAAATTAAAGAGAAATAAATCAATCATAATAGGTGGTGATTTCAATGTTCATTTTAATCTGAATGACAGCAGGGTTCATGCTCTCTGATCTATTTCTAATGTTTGGGTTAACGGGAAGGGTGGATTCCAACACTAGAGGCAATTACTGTCTCCATAAAATTTTTTCGAATATCAACACTGATCATCTAGTTATTACACACATCGATCCTGGTATATCAGATCATATAGGTATTAGTGTCAAATTAGTCGTCAAAAGTATTGAAACTGTGCATGGTAAACGTGAAGTAAGACCCTTTACCCTTTTGGGTAGAATTAAATTATTCAATTTTCTATCAAATACTAATTGGAGGTTCACTGTATGTGCATTACGTGACATTATCAAAACTTTTGAAAGATTTACTCAATTAATTCACAGTTATGTTCGAAAATTCTTCCCAACTAAACGAGTAATCACGTATCCCCTGAATAGGAAAGTAACATGGTTTAATAGTAATCTCCGTGAAATGCGAGATCACCTTATATTTATAAAGACGCTTGCAGAGTAAACCATGACCTGACCAACTATTATAAAATGGAAAAACAAAAGTATAGAATGGCTTTAAATCAATAATGGAAACTAATTCTAATTTCCTTAAAGATTCTGGAAATAATCATAGGACCATGTGGTCTCTCATTAATTCTAAAACTAAAAACAACCATGTTGTCAACTGTAAAATTGATGCTGATGGTTTCAACAAGTTTTTCAGCAATGTGGCAGTAATAATTAACACTGATCCCATCCGACTACTATGCCAAGTAAATTTTAAACCACAAATGGCATATTTCACATTCGAAGAAGCTAGTGAAGCAACTGTGCCGTCTGTTATAAAAAAAATAAAAAATCCAAGATCTTTGGATGTTTATGACATATATATTATCTTGCTTAAGAACCAAATTGACACTGTGATTATACCATTAATTAAGCTAATTAAGCATTTTCCTCGACTGTCTAAAAATGCTCTGGTCATATCTATCCATAAGAAAATTAGTAGATCTGATGCTAATAACTATAAACCTATATCGCTGTTACCAATTCTATCTAACGCCCTTGAATATCTTCTGTTAAAACAAACAAATGGTTGATTTCCTCGATAAACATAAATTGATAAGTAGAGAGCGGATTTCTAGCCATTATGCTTATCCTTAATATTTATAGCATTGAAAAAAATTCTAAATTTGTAAACGAATCTTGACAAATGTGATTACTTAGCGTTAAATTTATTTGCTTTTTTGCTTATTTTGACTCTTTGTGTTTATTTTTACTTTTTGTGCTTATTTTCATGCTTGTTTAGATTATGATGCTAATTTAGAGCATTTTCTTAAACTTTCAATAAATATTTAATAAAAAAATTACACTATTTTAATGACATATTTTCATCGTGCCTTTTGGTAACATAATTTTAAATAAAAGTAATAAAAGTAAAAGTAATAAAAGTATGAATAGACGATTGGCGCATATGTATATCGTTTTCGTTAATTTTCATATTGAAAGTTTGAAGCTAAATTAAAAAAGCAGCAGACAATTTGTCAATCTTTAGCGTCATCTTCAACAAACGATGGACAATTTAATTTTAATTTAGATTTATGCGAAACACTTTTAAATTTGAATATCCCTTTAAGAAAATTACAAAAAAATACATTTAAATCTTTCTTGTAAAATATTATAAAATGCGCATACAAAAAATTAAAGATATTATTAACAATAATTGTATGTGGTTTGGTGTGAGCCCAGTAGCTCTTCAAAGTATTCCTTCCATTTTTCCATGATATCTGTATCATTGGTAATGATTTTATTGTTCCTATGTTATTATTTTTATAGTTTTAAAAAATAATTTCCGATTTGTTTTGCTATCTACCTCTATTTTTTTCCAAAACTATCCCAGCATGTTTCTTTTTCTATTTGTATTATTTATGTTGTAATTTTCTTCTGTTCTGTTTTGTAGGTACGTTTTCCATACTTCTTTTTTCTTTTTTATCCGTCGTTTTACTTTTTCATTCCGCCACGCTGTACGTTTTACGTAGTGTAGCGGTATCCTTGTCTCTTAGTTTATAATATTTGATGGTTTGATATCTTTTTTCCTCTTGTTGTCTCCCATTTCCGCTTTTTCCTTTCCTTCCTTGTATTTTCGCGACAAGCAAGTAGTGATCGCTTCCAATTTCTGGACCTCTGTATACGTCATTAATTTCGCCTTGTTTATTTCTTTCCACCAAGATATAGTTAATTAACGATATTTCCGTTTTATCCTTTCCCTGTCTTATGTATTTATGTATGTTTTTATGTTAAAAAGAAGTATTTGCTATTATCATATTATTAATTTTACAAAAATCTATTATTCGTTTGCCATTACTTCTTATCTTATCTTCGCGATGTTTCTTCACGACTTCATTTCCAATATCGCTCCTTCCCACTCTACCATTCAGATCTCCTGTAATGTATATTGTACCTTTGCTGTTTTCTGCAGCTATGTTTAGGTCTTCCCAAAACTTATCTTTTTCTTCGGCACTATCGTTCTCGTTAGGACCATATGCTGTAATAATTGTTATTGTTTTGCTCCTGTTTATTATCATCTCTAATGTGAGTATTCTTTATGTGTGTCCCTTCCATTTATTAATAAATCGAGCCATGTTTTTATAAATGATACATCCTACTCCGGCGCATGCATGGTTTTCTTGTTTTGTTCCCTTGTATATAAATACGTGTCCACCATTTAATACTAATTCTCCTTGTCCTTTCTTTTTTGTTTCGGTAATTGTTAGTATGTCTATTTTCTGCTTTTCAAATTCACCAGTCAGTTCTTCTTCTTTGCCTCTAATTCCTCTTACGTTCCAGGTAGCGAGTTTCCAGATTTCCCTATGTTTAACTTTTAGTTCTCTGATATTTTGCTGTCGTTTTTGGTATATATGTTTGTTTTTATTTATAATTTCCATATTATTATCATTTCTTTGTTCTTTTGTTTGTGTACTGTTAGATATCAGTTTTTTATTGATTTATTTTTATTAGGATTATCAGATAGTTTAGAGGCGTCTTCGTCCTATTTCAATACTCTACCGTTTATAATGATTTTTTTGTATCTAACTTTTACATCATTTCCTTTATCTTTTAATTTTCCTGATTGTTGCTTGTATTTCTTGTTCCTTTTTTGTCATATCAGAGTCTATATGAACACGTTCATATTTTGTTTTCAGTTTATTTTTGTTTTTTACTATATTTATTTTATCTGTTACATTTTCGGTTTCAATTATATATTTTTGGTCAGCGAACAATATTGAAGGATTTAATAAGGTTATATACAACTTTCCCGAGACGACAAACAAATCAATTAACGACTGTCAATCAGTTCTTAAGAAACAAGAGCTTCAAAACAATTTGGTTACATACAATCGCGTTTAAATTTTGTGAGCTACACAATAAAATCTTTATAAAGTCAGATTCAATTTACAAAATAAAGACGCATTGGCCAAAAAATCAAAATAATATCGGAAGAAGTATTCGGTAAAATGAATGATTTTCAATAATAAATGAAATAAAGTTGATTTTGAATGACACTAATGTTCCCAATTTTCAAATGGATCCAGCTATAATTTAAAATGAAGAGAAGCTTTTCCACTTTTAAAAGTTTATTGAGCAGCAGAAGTAGTAATTTTACAATTAAACACCTAGAACAACATTTAGTAATCAACTGTTTTCATGAATAGATTTTAGTTATTTTGAAATGTATACCAAATTACAATTTAATTTTTAAATAATCATACATAATATTGTATATTGCGTAAAGAAAGTATATTTATTTTAGTTTTCAGGAGTATTTCTATGTAACATATGTTGATAAACGTGTTACATATTAAGAAAATATAGTTTTCTTTAGTGCTTTCCTGTTTTTACGCTCCCCCCTTTTATTCTTTTTGCCTGTTTTAATGCTTTTTTCTAAATTCGGTGCCTTTTTAAGTGCTTTTTTCGAATTTTTAAGCTTTTTTATCCGCTCTCTATTGATAAGTAATAACCAGTATGGCTCTCGAAGGAGAAAGTCGAGGAATGCAATCATCGTATTTGCTGAGGAGATTTATGAAGGATTTGAAACAGGATTATGTTCTGCCGCTACCTTCATGGATCTCAGTAAAGCTTTCGACTGTGTGTCTCATGATATTTTCCTAAGAAAGCTATACTTTTACAATTTTCACAAAAGCAGCAGTCTTATAGTAAACTCGTTCTTGATCGGCCGGTTGCAGTATGTTAATATCAATATTGATATATCTTCAGACATAGAGATGAAATATTATGTACCGCAAGGTTCCATTTCACGTCCGCTGTTGTTCCTGATATATGTTAACGATCTCCCCGGCCACGTAACTATTTCGTCCATCACGTTATTTGCTGACAACACCACCATAATGAACACCTCGGTCCGGGAGGTCGATGCCGTGAGGAGAAATGCAGCCTCTGTCAGTTTTTCTCTTAAACAAAATGCAACTTTCAATACTGTAATCCAGATAGACTCCAAACTATCATGGCGTTTTCATGAACAACAACTGTGTCATAAAATAAATTCGACTATATTTTTATTGCGCAAACTAAAATTTAAACTGGTTCAATATGCTGAAAGGTCAGCTTACTTTGCACTATGCCCAAGTCAATTGACATATGGTATATGGGGTCACTCTGCCGTTCGGTTTACAACGGCGAGCTATTCGTATTATGGCATCAATTATTTACAGCGATGACTACCGAGCAGCTTATGTTCAACTACGAATATTAACACTTCCATGCCTTTTCTTTTTTTTTCATATACGACAAACATAACGAAGTACCTACTAACAATACCAGGTTCGGTAATCTTTTGTGTCCAATTAACCTCCACTTATACACTTCGTAAAATGGTGTCAAATATTATGGACCTAAATTGTTTAATACTACTACATTGAAATCACTACCTAATGCGAAAATTTTATAAAAATTTGTTAAGGGCTATTTGATTCAAAGTGATTTTTATTCCGCCCAAGAATGTCAGATGGATTTAGAAATCTCACTACTAGCTCTATTGTTTAGTCAGTCGCTCTGTCTTTTATTCTTATTCATTATTTATTTTATCAATGTCAATAATTTTAATGTGGATATTTTGTACCTTAATCCCTTATAATTTTACTAAATTACTTTTATCTATATTTTATTATTTAATAACTTGTCGATTACTTTTTATCTTGCCAAATTTTAATATGTAATATAAATTATTGTATACTACGTAAGATATTCGATGCAATTGTATATTCTGATGAAAACCTTTGTGTAGTGGCACTAATAAACTAGTATTATTATTATTATAAGCTATAATATTTTAAGAATTTTTGAAAACACACTGAGAATTCAAAAGGTTTCTAGTTAGTATATAATTGTATACCAAACGAAAGTGCGGTATAAAAGCAAAAAGGAAGGCCCATATTGATTTTTTAATTAGTTGTTATTTAATTGAATATCATAAATTTAAGAAATTACGCTCATTATGTTCTAATTTTAGACAGTCTCTCAATCGTGATTATATTATTAAGTCAAAGAATTGCTTCTCTTCTGGTTGGGTTATCACAATATTTGTATGTACAAACTTTATTATCGCTTATTGTATCACTAGCTTCGTCTTCATCGACTACACCGACTGCCATTTTAACCAATTTCTTTCCCCATATCCGTTTTCATTCTCATTACCTTTTCATTCAGTTTTTTTCATATAGTTGAGTCTTTTTCAAGTGTTAATTTTTGTATGTAATATTACCCTGAACACTTGAAAAATATAGCAAAGAGACCATCGAAACTTTTCTAATTGAATGTCTATACATAAAATCATTATCGTTCACCTTCATGTTAGTATAGTGATCTATATGTTTAATTAACAAATGTTTAATCAGCATACTTATAAATTAGACTGAAACGATTTTATCTTTTATTAAAATTACGCAAATATTATAGGCTATCTTATTTATTTTAAATATTCATACCTGTATCTAGCGGAATCATCCTAACGAAGAATTCTCAAAAAATATAGGACCTATAAATCAATAACTTTAATGATTTGCACAGCATGTTTATAAAAAAGTTATAATTACGATTCAAATTGCATTTTACTTACCATCAATTTATAATCAACATTACATTAACCTCAATATTTCTCTCTCGAGAAATCATTTCGTATCACTTTATTAAAACATTGAAATATAATTATAGCAGCCATACCAATTTAAAACATCAATTACTATAATTTATTAGCCTATTCCGAACTTGTAATAAAATTTGACGAAGTGTATGTGCACATGCGACAATTGTGCGCACTGTTTTTAATTAATTCAGAGTATATTGTAAATATTTTATAAAATCGTTGTTTTATCGCGCGAATGTATTCCCTGAACGGCCGCAAATAACAATTTCATAAACGAATATAGCTCTGTTATGGCCCAAATTTACGTTGCTTCAAATAAACTAACAAAATGGCGAGGGGCAATAACGAACGCAAAACATGTCCAAACACGCTTTCCGCACCTGCGTTTATAAACATCACCGGTTAAATTCAATCCCGCATTTACACTGTATACGTAAACCTACCAATTGTTTTCTAATGGGTTTTCGTTGCTTATCTATTAAGTAATTTCAAAAGAAGTCAAGATTTCTTAATCGTTATCAAAACAAAATTAATTTAATTTGATAATAATTTAAACATATAAATCATTTCGTAAAGGTCCAACTTATTAAGACAATAAACCTTACTAAGATTAGTGTAATTAATTATTAGTAAAGAACTGTATTTTGTGATTCAAATATAATCTACTTTTGTTTAATATGAGAAAATATTAAAAATGTAATCTGTAAGATATATGTTGTTGTTTTATTATTTCTACATCTTTTAGAGAAAATGCATATGGCATCTGTAATTATGTAACATTTAATTTCTATGTAAATCTAGTAAAATACAAGTTGAGTAAAGAATAAATCCACGAATAAAACTTTATCAACAGACCCTAGGGGAATTAATCAATCCAATTATACCTGTTCCCACTTTTTACACATCCCTTGTCGAATTTGCCTTATTTCATCCTCCGGTGGCGGTATAAAATTTCGATATAATCCTATTAAGGTATAATAATTTTTACGGTGAAAAAGAATATATAATGTAGATTAAGAAACAAGATGAATCTAATTTCGGATAAGCTCTAATCTAATCCATGCTCCGAGAGAGAGAGCGGAGGGAAGACCTTAATTACCGTGAAATCTGAAAATGTTAGGGGATAATCGTCGCTGTTGAAGGTCCGGGGCCACCATGAATCTTGGATGTCTCTTCGACATTCCTGTCGGAATTCCGGCAACTTCTGAAATATTCACAGATGGAAACGTGAAGCCGGAGGGATCCAAAGCTAAGCGGCTTTCGAGCGGGGAAAATCGCCCCGCAGACTGAATTATATTTATTGTGCCTGCCGAGTTGATGTCCCTTTCAATAATTTAATGCCATTGGTTATTTTGAGGGGGAACACGATGGAAATCATAAATACAGATGCGATCCAATTGCGACCAAGGCGCTATACAAGAGTTGTATAGATAAAAGCCAATCGTGCATTTGATATTTCCAATTTCTTTTACGACGAGGCCATATTTTGCATTTTAATTAATAAAAATAAGAATATTGAATAGAAAATAATATCATAATTAAAATTTACAATTAAATTATTATTTAAAGTAAAAAATATAAAATTCCCTTGGTGTTGTTTCACAATTTCAACAGCAGCAAGAGTTTAATTAACCTCTAATCACAGGTTAAGTGAGAATTCAATTCATCGTATATATAAAATTCCTTTAAACCTTAACTTATTAACGTGTTAAATATATTACATTATTTTTAAGTATAAATCGAGAAATCACTCACAAGAAAAAAATCGCTGCAATTGTATTATAATATGTCTTGCATTACATTTCTGTAGGCTTTCAACAGATGTTTGGCAACTAAGCTATTGGTATAAACCTGCTCTAGGTGTATTTGACTATCATCCAATATTAAATCCTTGATTGATTTAAAGTTAGTTATTTAAAAAAATATATCTGTTGCATCTTTAGGTACTATTAATTATAGTAGCCTTATTTATTGAACGCCATCTATTTTCTGATGCAACAAATTATCAGAACAAATGGCTTATCTAGTTTGACCATCAACAATTTATTTGTATTTTTCATCACCTGATGTTTATTCGATGGTATTATATACTTCCTGCTATTTTTTGTGTTCCATAATCTTCTCTTCAAAAATGTTACTATTGTCTAGCAATTGTTCTTTCAATTTTCTAAAATATCATCGATTTTATAATTTTTATTTATTATAAGAATTTTTCTGAAGTTTTAAATTCTGTTTATTTTTAAGTAGAATATTTTCCTCTAGAATTATTTAGCATTATTTTGCTGGATGTTTCCAGTAACTTCATTACGAGAATTATAATATTTTCTAGAAATATTTCTCCCAAATTTATGAGAATTTTAGCTTTCCGTTTGTTTTGACAGTTTTAAAATGATTTATTACTTTAGTTTATCTTTTTTCTAATGTATTATTTTCGAAATACTAAAATTTTTAGTAGGTTCTCTTCTTGATTTTTAAATTTTTACAGAAAGTTTTTTCTATTTAAAAATCGTCTCACTCTTTAATTTATCTTCTTGTTATCTATTTGATTATTTTGTTATTAATTTTGTATTTAACGATGATAATACGTACTCTTTGACTAGATTAACAATATTCTGGTATTTTATGATCAACAAGTTAGTTAAACTCAATTTTTTTCTTTTACTTCTCTAGAATGAACTCCTTTTTTAATTATTTTTTATAAATTGATACACAATTTATTGTTCAAAATTAAATACTAATTTAATTATAATATTTGTCAGAATTATTTATTTTAGACTTATCCAGGAGGATAAGTTGCCCTTGGCTAATTGGTTCAGAGCTTATTTACAGTTGCAAGTAGTTTTGTAATTAAAGCTGTATGATTTGATGTTCCTAATGTTCTTAAGAGCAATCTGGCTGTCTGGGCAAGAGTGGAAGGACATCTAAGCGTGAACTCAAGCCTTTCCATGTGCGTTTAAAATTGTTTAATATTTATTGATGTTATGTTTTATTTAGAAAGGATTATATAAGCATATCGAATCAATAAATAGTACTACTACTGCTACTACACTAAACCTAGATATTTCACCCGATCGGGCAGCGCAATTCCTGGCCTTTTTACTTTGAATGGTACCACCAAAGTTTTCTCACGATTGACATTGTAGCCTTCTCTTAAACACCGTTATTTTTTATGCCATTGTGCTAAGGATGATAGACGATATGGTGTTATATTTATCCGTTATAATAATTTCTATATCATCGACATAACCCTTGTCGATGAAGTTTGTCGGGAAGTCATCCACTACGATACACCATAGGAGAGGCGATAGAACCCCCCCGCCTTGCAGGCAGCCTTTTGCTGTGGTTGCTGTTTCTGATTCTTTCACTATACATGCGGCAATCTTGCCGTTTTTGAGTACCATCTATTTGTCGCTCTGTCGACATATTTCTTGATTTGCTAGGTTGATAGGCAAACTGCTGCCTATGGAGCGGTTTTGCCTTTAGGTCACTTTTCTTTGCATCGTTGCTTATAATTTTCTCCATGACTTTTAGGTGGTAGAATTTCGCCTCATCGGGTAGCATTCGGCCCATTTTGGGAGTACATATCAACCTTTGCATTCTACTGGAATATATATTATCATAAGGCTCGCTTTGTTTGTAAACTTTCTATAAGTAGAGGGTTATTATATTTAGTCCCTGCAGGGAAAATATCATCTGATGTTTTTAATGGTTTGAAGCTATCAATTTCCCATTTTTTTGTGATGAGTTTACAACCCCTGCATTTACTTTCTCAAGTATGTAAAAGTAGGCTTCCGTCTGTAGATTGAGAAGTGTTTTCTTGAAAGTCCATAAATAATGAGCCTGGGAAGTGCGTCTTTAAAAGACCACTGAGACTTTTCTTGAGCCCCTTTGCATAACTTACATCAGGTCCGATGCTGTTGCAGTTGTCAGGAAGGAAGTTAGCTAATCTTCACATCAATATTTATAGTTACAGATAAAACACTTTCACTTTTTATTTTCTGTTGTGGCCTATTGCTATTTCGGATTTCTTGCAGACATTAAAATGCTCTTTAGTAACTTATCTTTTGTCTTCTTTCATACTAATTGATATGCAGCCCTCTTTACCAGTAAAATTATGGTAATCAATGCAAAATAATCCTCTAGTTTTCAAAAATCTCTTTCTTTTCATATAAGAAAATTTTTGATTATTATCAGAATTAATTATAAATTTTTCCTCTTGAATGATCTAGCCCCATTTTTTAAGTTCTTGGTAATTTTTCTTCAGGATTAATATTACTTTCCAGAAATATTTCTACTTGATTTATCCAGAAGTTTCTCATCTGTTTGTTTTTAAATTTTGTTAATCTTAAGAGGTATCTCTTTACATTACATTATCAAATATAATCATATCATTTTTATCAGTTTCGTAATTTCTATTTTTTTGAAGCAACTTATTTTCTTTTTTGTTTTTTTTTTACTTGTTTATATTGTCGCCTTTTTTGAGATTTCTTACGAGTTACTTCTTAAGACTTTTAGATCTTCCATTTTAAAACAATTTAAAGCTGATTTATACTTTTACCCTCCTTCAGAAGTATTGCCCTTCATTGGCATAATCCTGTTTCCATTTAAGATTATGTTCTCTTGATTTTAATAATCTAGAATTAGCGAACCTCATTATTTTAATTCCTAGTAACTTCTCTTCAAGAACTATATTATTTTCTAAACCGAGGAATCTCGCTATGATCTACTGTTCAGAAAAGAGAATAACGTAACGCAAGCTCATAAAAAGTTATGTGCTGTGCACGGTAAAGTTTGCTTAAACAGATAATTAGTTTGCCAAATTCCGTTCTGGTAAATGTGCCATGTTTAGGGAGGTCAGTTGAAGCCGAAGAAGATAAAATAAAGGCATTGATCGAAGCAAACCACCGTTACACCACTCGAGAGATGCAAACATTACATATTACATGGATTAGTTAGTAAACTCAATAGCTGTGTTTCACATAAATTAAAAGAATTTTTTAACAAAGCACATAAACGCTTTGGCCCATGAAAACAATGAAAGTCATCCATTTCTCAAACATATTGTCAGTGGAGATGAGAAATGAATAGTTTACTACAAGGTCGTGCGAAAAAGATCATGGTGCAAGTCCGTAAACAAGCTGCAGCCAATTCGATAGCAAATATTTATCAAAAGAAGGCTGTGGTTTCAATTTGGTGAGATTACAAAGCATGTATTTTGAGCTGCTACCAGAAAACCAAACTATTAATACGGCTGTGTGCTGTTGGCAATTTGGAAAAATGAATAAAAAGCGGCCAGAATTGCCAAATCGTAAGTTGTTGTGTTCCATTACTCACAAGTTTAATGACCCGCCAGAAGATGCCAGAGCTTGGATGGGATTTGATGGACAATCCCACTCTTTGAATGGTAATTCAATAAATCAATACAAACAATGGAATCAAACTACACTGGCTTAATTTTTTGCTGAGAATGGCCAGAAGTTCTTTGACTGAAAGAAACTATTTATTTCAATAAAAAATCACCCTTAATTATTATAATAAAAAAACAAAATTACTAAAGACTAAACCCAATGGAATACAATGCTACAATTTCTCAGTAGATTCTCTTTCAGGTTTTAAATATTTTGAGCAACATATCTTATAAATTATATTCCTATTTTTTTCAGAAACCTCTCCACATTTTCAAATTATTTCAAAATTTTCTATATATGATAATTCATACTGTTACCCTCCTTTAGTAATGTTATCTTGTATTGTCATAATCGTGTTTTCACTGTAGATTTAGATTTTGGTAAAATTAAAAATTATCAATTCATAATCAGAGGATAAGCGCTAATTTTTTTTAATGTAATGTAGTTTTTATATATTGTTTCATTAATAATTGTTGTGGTTATTTGGTTTTATATATATTTACTGCTTCAATTTTTTTGAAGTATTCTACTCGCCCAAAATAGTACACATGTCTACCAATGTTTCGAACTTGTCTTTCTTTTTTTTTAATCATTGTTCACGTTTGCACTGACGCCCTTCTTTTGGAGTTCTGCCTTGCGTTGCCATAATCCTGTTTTTACTATAAATATGTTTCTCTCTCAATTTTGGCCAACGTGACTATCATGTACGATTTTGTTTATTAATTTTACTCTTTAGGCATGAAAATGTCTACAATAACTATGAATAAAAGAAAACGAAAGGACAACCAAATTAATAAATTTTAAATTAAAATGTGTATGCTTGTGTGTAGTTTTTAATAATAGTACAGAGAAAGTAATGACTTTCATACTAACACCATTTGTTTTTCAAATGTTAAAACAGTCATATAAAAAATGTTTTCATCATCTCTTTGTTATGTTATTTGATATGTTATTAAAAAAGCTGTTTAATAAAATTTCTTATTTAATACATTTAATAAATTTACCCCCCATAAACAGGTTTTATTGGAAATTTGTCTATTTCGTTCATATTTCATCGGCGATATAGAATTCATTTCACGATACTACGCAACGGGGACACCTTTCCGGTTCAAGGGGTGTGAATGTATATATTTTTTCCCTGCCTGTTTGGCATTATCGGTTGGAAAATTGCGTCATTTTATTTGAATTTTATTTCCTCTCGAGCAGAACGCCGATATCTTTCAATTTATAATATTTTTTATATAACACGCCTCAGCTTTTTCCGTTGCACTCGGAATTCCCCCTGCTTTATCCAAGCCTCGGGTAGGATGGACTTTCCCACGATAAACATTTCGTTTACACCCAACGTATCTAAACTCTAAATAATAATCAGAAAAAACGTAATGTAAAAACAGATAACGTGTTGGGATACAATTAATATCGTTTCAGAATGATGAAAGAGAGGAGACTATGAAGTTGCACGCTTAGTTTTCAACACAAATGCATGGAAAATTCTATTTTATACTTTTTTGATAATATTTTTTATAGATATAAACATAAAGAACCTTACTTTGTTTTGCTTTCAATCGATTTAATTTTGTATTTGTAAATGTGTGTAGGATAATTTTTATTGTTTTTTTCTACATACTTTCAAACTCGTATAAATTTTATGCATTAATAATAAATAATAGCCAGAGGACTATAAAGTAAAAAAGTATTTTATGTTTGTACTACTATATTTAATTTAATATCATTATTTGTGATGACGGTTTCAACCATTACTACGTAGCAATATGAATGAATTCAATGCCTATAAAATCATTATTATAAATATTAATTACTAGTAGTTAAAAAAAATATTTTTTTACTTAAATATTAAAACAAAAATTATAACTATTATTATATAATAAAAAAACTATATTAATATACCAATGGACCACCGTATAAAAATTTGTTATAATCATTCTACAAAATTATATGTATTAGCATTGTAAACATGGGCATACAATATTTTAATAACTTTATGTTTATCTTTGAGTACGGTTAACCATCATTTATGAAAAAAAGAACAAAGTTGCTGCCAGTTCATTTTCCTCCAATAAAAAAAGGCTATTTGGGCAATGGACTTTTGATGGACGATCGGCATTTACGTCAATCCTGCGGGAAAATAAGTAGACGGCGGCCAATATCATTAGCATAGTTCAGCAAAGCGCTGAATTTGAGGTGGTTTAAATAATATGTTTCGAGAATACATTTGAATAAATTAAGAGGAACAAATTAATCTACGGTGAATGTCATGAAAATCACATGAACGGCGCTGCGTTGCTTTATTGGAATGTGCTTAGGTGGGATTAAAACCACGTCCTTGAATTTAATTATGACTGAATTATTGTAAATTAAATAAGTTTAACTTTAAATTAGACTATCTTAAATTTTAATCGTATTATTTTCTATTCTAAAGCCAACATACTAAAATGAAAACCAATCATCTTTTTAATAATTATTTATAGCGTAGATTTTTTTATAATTTTAGTGAATGCTTCATTTGTTAAAGCACAGAGTTTTCCTTAGCTTAAATCTTGCATTTATACCTTAATAAAATATTATAAACATGGATGGCTATTTTGCATATTAATTTATTATTAATGATTCATTAAAGCTATTTTTTAGCTTAGTATTAACATACAGTGTATATTTTAGCATTGGTTTAAATTTAAAAAAAAACCTATTTTTCAAACAAATATATAAAGTGATTTTTAACCTAATATTTTACATCCATAGCTGTAATATCAAATATACATACTTACAACGTTTATAAAAAATTACCCTGACTATTACTGATGAAAGTTGAAATTAAATTCCACTTGGTTTATTCACAATTTTTCCCTATTTACTAGACCAGTTTCGTTTTCAACTAAAATTTTTGGTATATTTTTATATTATTATATATAACATAATTTTTGAGATATGTTGTTAGAACATAGTAAAAAAATGTATAAAGTAAATATATGAATGCCTGAAAACCCAAGCATTCCTAATTGATCACCCCAGAACAATCCCAGGCCTCAAACAACGGATTTGCGATGAGATTGCAGCAATAGTTGTCAATACAATTTAATCATCTTTTTCTTTGATTTATTTTATTGTGAATTTCTTGTCCTGTGTAGATCTTCTTGTTCTTGCTTCTTTTACTGTCTGGAGCATCCGCCCTATCTGTATTTTAGTGTGACTTCATCCAGAAGAAAGCAATCATGTTATTTAGGAAAAGCTTCTGCAGTAACAGCATAGTTGCATTAACTAGTCTTGATAAGATTCTAGAATGTGTTTCAGTTATCGTTTGGGCACTAACGAGTATTCCTGCAACTTTTGCTTTGGTAATCGCAGACTCTCTTCCAAAGGTATTTTAATTGCCAGATTCAATTCGGCACTATTGATGCCAGTCCTGTTTTAATCTTTAAATATGCTGCAATATTTTGTAAATGTAGTGTCTTATAAAAAGATAGACAGGAGTAGTATGATTTTGACACCTTCCTGGAAGAATATTCCTTCGAATCACTCCTTCCAAATTGCTTAATGCTTTAACCAATCCGTCTAAGCGCAATAAAGTATATTATCATGCCGTGCCTTGTATGTATATATGCAAAATTAAATAAACTCAAGACTGCTGTTGAGGTAGCGTACATTGCTTAAATAATTCTAACAGAAGCTAGATATTGAATGTGTTGAAACTTGCTCATTGCAGTTTAAAGTATAACTCTTGGCCATTATACATCTGCTATTTCATAGTAAAATGATCCTTGTAAAAGTTCATTTTCCAGGTACTTAACACGTTAAAATAAAGTAAGTGTAGTGCTAAATAAACTGGAAAGACAGTCAAACAGTAGAAATAGGCAGACACATATGAAACGAGGAAAAAATTAAACGTGAGAAGGAAACAAAGGGAAATGACTTGAAAATTATTTTACTTTGCATTTTTAATTTATGAGCAAAAGATGATTGTCATGTTTCAATTCTAAATATACAGGGTCCTGCAAGAGCGCGTCAGGATTTCCTAGCGCCTTTTTCGTGAGAAATAAAAAAAATGTTCCTTATATAAAATTATTGGTTTAAAATCTCTATGCCGTAAAATTATTTTCAAATATTCAGCAAACAATTTTTAATGGAACACCTTGTATATTTTTTTATTTTCTCATTTGAACTCATTTTTCGATATAGCATATCCGAGTTATTGATATGTTTCTCATAAAAAATTATTCTTTTGTTCTATTTAAAATTTAAGATTTTTTTTCGTTTGGTTGGTCATAAGTACTGATTATGTACCAATGTTAAAAATGTTCAATTTTGAGGTACCGTATCTTTGTATGAGACGTGCCATTTTCTAAAATTTCAAATTATCGTAACTCTTTCTTTAAATGGAATCATATATTTTTTTTAAAGTTGTGATCTTCTTGTTAATTATATTTTCTGTTATTTTCATTCCAATGATTATCAATATTATTCTTCTGTAATTAGAGCATTTATTTCTATCTCTTTTTTTATAAATGCTATTTTCCAGTCTTATGGTTTGTTATAGGTCTCCCATATTTTGTTCAGAACCTTTAGTAAATTTTCCTTTCCTTTAAGTACCATGAACTTTGCCATTTCTGTAGTGATTTGATCTCGCCCTTGTGCTTTTTCCATATTCAGTTCCCTTACGCATTCAAGTAATTTCTCTTCTTTAATCTTTTTTATTTCTTTCCGTTTTCGTGTTGTCCTTGTCTCTGTTTCCTATCTATTGTCCATTGTCGTTATTATGTGTAGTTCATATGTCTTGAAAATATTATTTCCATCGTTCTATTGTGTATCCCTTTTCTCTCAACATTATGTCTTGTTTGACCGGCATGTATCTCGCTTCTGGCTGTTTCCGTTCGCCGCATCTTCTTAGTATTTTATAGAAGAGCTTTTTCGATTTTTCGACTTACTTCTCCGTTGTTTCTCCGAATTTTTTGCACTCCCTATTCCTGCTGTTGTGGCCGATTCTTGGAATATTTTCCTCTTTACTTTATATATAAAAAAAAAACCTTTACTGGCATCACTTTAACTTACAAAACCTTTCTAAATATACATATATATATATATACAAACTTCTACACAAAAAAACGAATTTTTAATTCCCTCTCCCACCCAAGTCTGACCAAAACCTTTACCAAAACCTTTACACCAGCTCCATCTTCTCTCATCTATTCCGTAAATTTCCTTTTTCTCCCCAACCACTCCTCACGCACTCCTTCACACTCTTCTCCCAAATGACTCCATGTATCCATCCCATTCGTACACAGTGCACATCTACCATAACTTTCTCCCATCCAAACCTTCCTTCCCCTCTCTTCCGTACCGCATCTACCTCGCGCCAGGGTAATCTTCTCTTCATTTGAGTAGACACTATTAGTTAGGTACGCTGGCACCCTCCCATATACCTGACATCTTTCATACCCTGGATTATATGTGCTCCTTCCGATACAACCTTGCCTCTCCTGTATCTCAACCTCCTTTCACTTCTCTTTCATCCATGCCCGTACATTTACCCCTTTCTCCAACCATTCATTTACAATATTCTCAGATACTCCTGCCCTTTCATACATCTTTCTACGTTCTAACCTCCACTCACTCCCCTTTCTCCCCATGCACGTTCTCCATACCTCTTTCACCAATCTCTCATTATCCAATCCAACCAAATCCATCTCATACTTTACCACTCTCTCCATTGCCTCTGCATGCACACTCATTCTATTTGTTTCCTGAAGCAGAATGTACCCAGGTGTTGATCTTTCCACCCCCCAGAATCTGCTTCAGTAATAATGACTGCTCCCTCTCAATACATTCATACTTCCTCATTCCCCAAGTTTTTACCCCATACAGCAAAATAGGCTTCACACATGCATCCCACAGCTGGCACGCCAATTGAAAGTTGCCGGAAAACCATTTCCCCCACTTTTTCCTCACAATGCCCCACGCTTTTCTGGCTTTCCCCTGTATCCATTTGGCGTGCTCACCGTATCCTCCTGTGCATTTAAATACGAAGCCCAAGTATTTAAATTCCTTCACTCTTTCAATCACCTCCCCCTTCCATTCTAATTTACCCACTCTTCCTTCCCTTCCACGCTTCCTAAATCGCATCCACTTTGTTTTCCTTGCATTCACTTACATTCCTCTTTTGTCCATATACCTCTCTACTCTTTGCATGACCTCTTTTATCTCTCCCCAATTTCTCGCCAAAAACACCACATCATCCGCATATGCCAGCATCCATACATTCTCTTTTCCAATCACTACTCCGCCCGCTTGCCCTTTCTCAAAATCTCTTCCAATTCACTAGTATATATGTTAAAGAGTAAAGGGCTCAACGAACAGCCCGGTCGCACCCCCATCCAAATTCTAAACCTTTCAGACACATTCGCTCCCACTTTCGCACTCACCCACGTTTCCTCGTACACCCTTCTACACCATTCCACCATTCCTGCACTCACTTCTCTCCTTCTCAAGCACTCCACTAATCTCTCTCTCTCGGTACAGTATCATACGCTGTTTCAAATCCAGAAAAACAGCGTAGATACTGCCGTTTTCTTCCAACACTCTCTCCACAATCCTTGCCAGTGTAAAGTTTTGATCCCTTGTTCCCCTCCCTTTTCTAAAACCCCCTTGCGTCTCCGGCAGAATTCTATTGATCTCCACTTCCTTCTCCATCCTATTTTTTACCACTGTCATGGCAATTTTGTACCCGGTACACATAATTGTTATCCCTCTATAATTTTCTACATTTAATTTATCACCACCTTTGTGTACCGGGCACAATAGACCCACACGCCACGCTTTTGGGAACTCTGCTTCTCCTCTCCATATTTTATTTACTTTATATATTTTATATATTCTTTTTTCTTTTATTGTTACATTCATGCTCTCCAGCCACCATGCTGTCTGTATTTCACCTAATAAAATATTGACAAGGTATATTGTTTTAAAAATGTTTTTATTTCTACGACAATGTTTCACCTCACAGTGGCTTCGTCGGGTAGATGAGAGTGATGAGTGAAACATTGTCGGATAATTAGAAACATTTTTGAAACCATATACTGTGTCAGTATTCTATTAAGTGATATGGAGTTTCAACAAGTAACAGCTTCATCAATCCAGCATTCTAGATTTATTTAACTTCTTCGCTTTCGTTACTTTCTTCTAGTTTGTTTTCAAATTTTTCCTTATTTTGGTTTCCTTTTTCTTCTTCTTGTAGCTTGCACGTTATAATCGTTTTGTATTCGATTATTATTCTCCTTTAGTGTTGTCACTAGCGCGTAGAGGACGATTTCATAACTTCTCTTTACTCTGTTGTATATTACTTTGTTCCTTCTCTGTTTATCTACTAATATTTAATCGATTATAATTTTTCGCTTCTGCTTATAACTTTTCTTGTATATTTGTGTATCTCCTTTGTTGAAATAGTGTATTTGTTATTCATTTTCTCTCAATTCTTGTTAATTATGTATTTTCAAACTTTCCTCTATGTGTCATTGTCTTCTACAGCTTTTATTATTTTGTAGTTAAAATCATCAGCTACATAAACTTCTCCAGTAGCTGCTTTGGTTGTTTCTTATAGTTGTTCCTAGAATGATTTTTTATTCCTTATCATATCATCTTCATTTCCACCGTATACTATTATTGGTGTATTTGAACGTTACCAAGAATATTAACCCTTGGTGACAATTTTTTCCATACTTCTATTTGATGTTCTATATTTTTGTGTATTACGGACCACACTCCTTCTGCTGCTCGCTTTCCTCTGTTTTCACCGCTGAAAATTATTTTGTGTAGATTATTGAGTTGTTTGTATGCCTTTCCTTTTTATTTTATTTTCGCTATTTCCAGTATTTCTACTTTCATCCTTTAGAATTCTGTTTTTTTTTTCAATTATTCTTCCTTACCTTACATCATAAGTAGTTATTCTTCAACTTGAACTTTTCTGTTGTACTTTGTTTTTTGCTATTTGCTTCTTGTTCTTATCCTTGTTCTGTGCTATGATCGTCTTCATGTTATCTTCTAATTATGTAACTAGTTTCTTAACACCACCGCTAATACATCCTCCTGGTGGTCCCACTTAAACTCTACGCCATTTATTTTGTGTTTTTAATATTCTATTTTGACTCGCTTTTGTTTCGTCTATACATACATGCGGCTCTTTTAGTTTATCTCCCTTTACTATTATTATTTTGTTTTTGCTCTCCCATGTTTCTATATTCCCTATCATGTAAGTTTCTTTTCCTTCGTTTATTTTGTATGATTTGGCTATTTTGAGTTCCATATTGAATTTTTCAATTATAAACTGAGCTAGATTTTCTTTAACTTCTCCGTTTTCTACTTTTAGTACTTTTACTATTATGTTGTTTCTTATTCATCATTTTCTTTTCTCCGTATTTGTTTTCTAACGTTTCTATTTTTATAGTTAATTTCTTCTTTTCTTGTTTCCACTTTTCTTCATTTTTCTGTATTTGCTCTTTGCTTCTTGTTGCAACTCATTTGTATTTTTAACACTTCTCTTATCATCTTTGTCAGTTCCTGTAACTTTATGTTTTGCGTTCCACTTTTTATCTTGCTTCTTTTTTTCTCTATTTTTCTCTATTCCAGCGACCTTATTTTTTTATATGGCTCGATAATAGTTTTTTCGTCGCAATTTTCTCTTTCTCCTTCTTTTTTCCTGTTTCTTATCTTCTTCTTTGCTATTTGTTCTGTTTGTTTATTCGTTTTATCTTCAGTGTATTGTAATTTTGTGCGATCCGTGTGCTTTTTAAATCGATTTTTCAATGTCCGGCCCGTCCCTCTTGTTGCTTATCCATGGCAGACCTTGCTTATGTTACACTCTTTCTAACTTACTTATTTGTCTTTTTGCATTATACACACTTTGCAAATTTTAAAATCTATAACTTTAATAAAACATGTCAAGTTCTCTCAAGAAATTACACAGCTTGAATCTGGAATCGCATCAGAGTCATTGCCTATAAATATTTCATAGAAATGTAAAATATAGATAAATGTATAATTAATAAAGTCATCGATATCCATCTCCTCGATTTTTTTTGAGTAGAATTATTAAATATCTTGCAAAATTCTAATGTCATCTGCTAAGTTAATTACCCACCTTTCTTGTCAAATCTACCAGAGCTGCTACTATGCTTGATTCCTAATAACGACTTTTTTGCTGTACTTTGATTATTCAATTTGTAGATGAAATAATTGCAATAAGAGTAAATCCAATTACTTAGGACAAAATGAATAGTTATAATCTGTTTCATTGCAAAATATATAACTTGGTTAATTTTAAATAAGGAAACAGGGCAACCAGAATGTTTTCATCTAATAAATCAATATACCAATGAAATAGGAAAATTCTTTGAAATATACGTGGATAAGGGCTTGATATTAACCAAATTGGAAGAATTGCTGTGAAAGTGAAGAAATCTCTTTGTTATGATACTTTGTAATCTGTACAAAACTCTAATACTTTCAGCTTATTTCTCACTAGTTTATATAAATTTGCCTTATTGTTTATTTATATGGGGTTACTCTTCGATCCTACATAGGAATTTAAAAAAACTAAAAAAAGTTGTTTTTTTTTTAAATAAGGAGAAAACTGATATATAATTTTTGGTAAAGTAATTAGAGTTAGCAATACTTTCGATTTTTTTTAAATTTAGATAACTAATCATAGTATATTTCATTAATATTATAATATTAATTATTGATAAACATCGTCCTGCGTAAATGGTATTCTATAATTTATATTAAAAATATTAATATAAATAATAATATTAATAAGATACTATTTTAACAATTATATTAATGAAATATGTAATTAATTTAATATTTTTGTTTTCAGGTGAGTTTTTCAACCTCCAGAATGGTAAAGTATTCCATAACTGATTTAATAATTTATATTTTTACAATACCTAGCTTGTAAAATCAAATACAGTTTTATTTCTATTCAAAGGAGAAATAATAGTAAACTAAAATTATAGCATAATTATTTTGAAAACAAAAATGATTATCATATAATTAATACTGCTATTGCAGTTTTCTATTTAATTAGCATGTATACGAGGTTTTTGGCAAGTTATACCTATGTAATTATATAAAATAACAAATTAACAGGAATTATTTAGTAAATAAAATTGGTTTGAATTAGTCTTTAATATTTCTACTATAAAATAGTCATATGTTCTTTAAATTACCATTTGTATTAATTGCACTAAAAACTATTTCAACAACATATACAGACTCTCTCAAAAGTAATTTTATATTTCTATGAATCTAAGGGGTGCAGTCAATCGATGGTCTGATTGTTTTGAATCTAGAATAACATTTTTTTTAATAAGGAAATAGACAACAGGTATTTGTTTAAAGCCAATTGCTAATTTATTACCCGTGTAGTTACATTAGAATAGTTGAACTTCGGAAGAACACATATTACCAGGAAAAGTATAATATCTGTGGTTCTATATTAGACAGTTTAATTAACACCTGTATACGAACTGTTAGGTACGTGGGGATAATACTAACTAACACATTACTAGCAATGTTAACGTTTTTAACATGGATACTGGCCTAGTACTAGATTAGGTCTGTGATATTTCAGTTCAAATTTATTTGGATTAAGTCTTTCCATAAAGCTATGCTGCATTGTGGATATTTAGCATGTTTATATATTTGCATTTAGTACAACAAGTGAATATTCTTCAATTTTTTATTATTACGCTGAGAACCTGAATTTCAATATCCGATTGATGTAATTCTAACAAATACAAGCAAGCCCGTGTATTTCACAATTTACACAAAGATTTGCGCTCTGAATAATTCCGGTGCTGCGGTGGAATTGGTTAGCGTCTCGTAAGATTAGTAAGTTAAATTAGTTATTGAGTTGTGCGCCCGAAGGATTGTGGGCGGGAGGGTGACCCGTCCCCCTCACTTCCCGTCGCAGCCCGCACGCCGGCCTCCCTGCTAATTAACCCGCGTTCGTTCTTGAGCACAGCGACGTCACCCTTTGTTTTGTTTTCTCCATACTTTTTTTTATTCTTCTGTATTTAGTACGAGTTGCTCATTACAAAATTCGTAATTAAAATTTCCGGTCCGCTTCAGATGGAATCGCGAAGTTTCAATGTTTACGGAGTAAAAAATTTACATGTTGCAGCGATAAAGTTTATGGGAGTCAATGTCAGTCATAATTAAATAACAACTTTTTCAAAGTATTTTCTGAAATGTATTGTATCAAAAATTAAATTTATTAATTCTTTTGTTTTTATTAAATATTAATAAAAAGGTATTATTTTTATAATTAAGACATTATTTCTTCTTGAGTTTTTTAACAATTGGTATTACTATATTAGTTTAGTATTTGTATTTATACAAACATAAAATATAATTATAAAACATATACCCATATAATTAGTAATAAATATGGACTAACTCGTCTTTTTGGACTATCGACCACCATACAACACAAAATAGTAAAGTTGCTAGCTAGCAGAACTACTTATTAATAAATTAATGCAGTGTGATTTAAAAGATTTATTATGTTTATAGCCATAAATTTCTTGGCAAATTGTTTTTTTTAATTATTTTAGCGTAATTTACCAAGTTATAACTTAAAACGATTTTATTTTAATTCATATTTTCAAACTGAAAAAAAATAATGGAATCCCAATTAGAATTGTATCGGGCGGTTCTTAATAATGGAAAACGCATTTTAGTTGGCCTTGCAGCTTACCCATAAGCTTACCAATAACAAGTGGACCAATTTTAAGGTTAGAAAACATTGAATAGTAGTAATTTAAAAATTAACCTGAATGAAATACACAAATTTCTGAAAGATTGGCAAAATCCTTGCTTACATTATCCGTTATTTTGCTAGAGCAAGAAACGTTTCCACAAATTCGGAAAAGGACTTTTTTGATACCAATTCATAAGGCAGTCTTATTCTGCATAGCAAAGAGTATTATCGTTAAATAACAGCATGGATTCTATATAGGCAGATCAACTATAACTAATCTGCCAAAATTTCAATCTGATATTTTTTTCCTTGTTTTGATCAACGAGGGTCTGGGTGTCGGATGTTGGAATTTTCGGATATGCTTGTTTGGAGGCCTTAAATGAGAGTCTGGGGTTGCGACAACGCAGCTAAAGTAATAAATAATTGAATATTAATTATTATAACAATTAAAACTAGAATTAACCCTACTAATATTAACTTAGAAACATTATGAATATACACTTGGAGATTTTTGCAATCCGATTTTTTTTTACATAAATTCAAATCATCAGTATACAGGTAACATCTAGAGAACTTTAAGTAGTCTGTAATGTCATTGATTAGGATTAAAAATAAAATTCGACCATAGCGTGTATACCAAATGTGACCTGTATGTTATGAGGTATGAGTTGCAACTTTAGCTTCGTTGTCGAAATCCCCAGACTCTCATTTAAATTGTAAGAGCTCCAAACAAGAATCCCCGAAAACACCAACATTTGACACCCAGACCGCCGGTGATTAAAACAAGGAGGCTGAGATTAGCACAACCTTGTCACCTCCTCTAATAATTGGATTCTTCTTACAAGCAAGAGAAATAGATCAAGATTGCATGGAGAAAACACTTCATGTAAAAACAATAAACAACTAAGCGACGGCATAATCATTTTGTGAATCGGTTAGAAATTGTTGTACAGTGTTATTAATTCATTTGGTCCTTCCATTCGGATAATTCAAGAATAATTTGAATCAGACCAGTGAAGTAAAAAAAACGTTATCAAAGTAATTGAAAGTCGATTGGAGCAGTAGTATTGCCACAGCATCATAAGAAAGCCGTGGGTGCCCTTTCAACAGCATCGTCGTCGTCGCCTAGTAATTCGTGTCCTCAAGAGGTATCACCGCACGAGTGACGCAGATATAACATGCCAAGTGATTAAAGTAGGCATCTCCTTGTCCCTTTCTTTTTATTCACCATGTACCTAATTTATCAAAAGAGAGCTCATCGTGCATTAGTTAAACACCGCAAATCAATTAAATTTGATATGCCAAAATTATGAAAAAAACTGTTTAAAACCTGGACCCGCCACAATTGAATGCAAGTCACCAAAGCTTTGTTAAATATGTAATAAATATCAAAATAGTAATAATAATAATACATCTTTATTCCATGCCTACTCAGAGAAAGATTTGTACCGGGTCAAAAAAATGTGCTGCGTGATTAATTAGTTGACCCAAAATTAGTTCTTTTGCCTCGCCTTCACATAAACTTAGGATTGAAGCAGTCTGTCAAAGCTTTAAATAAACAAGGTGACTGCTTTAAGTACCTGCGCGACAAATTTCCTGCACTTTCTGAAGCTAAACTTAAAGTAGGAATTTTTGTAAGCCTTGAAATTCGAACCTTAAAATCAGACAGATTTTTCAAAAATAATTGAATTCCCACTTTGACTTTTCCCGAAAATGTTGAAGCTGTCAGCAAAAAAGAGGGAGAGAGTTTCCATCAAGACCTAAAGGAGATGTAGAGACGTTACCAAGGGAGATGGGATATTGGAATGATGGCTCATCGCTCATAAAAATCTACGAAAAGAAAACTACAAAACGCAGTTTTGAGGGAAAAAGAGAACGATTTTATTCAAAAAACCAACGATTGTCTAACGTAAATTATATTGCTACTAATGAACAACTCAATTTTGCAGTGTAATTTTCTATAAAATATAGTTTCAATAAATATTTTCTCAATATTTTTGACAGTTTCTATGAAAAATGTCTAACACATTACTCCTTAAAACCTGACGTGCTGGAAAAAAACAAGCACAGATTCGTGATCAGCACACCACATTTACTACGATTTAATGGGACACCTATTAAATTTGAAACACACTTTTTTATGAAAAATAAAAATTTAGGCCTGTGTTATCTTTCTAAATGTGCATATTTTTATTCAAGTCAATTGTTAATATGTCAGAATTTATTACTTTTAGTTTGAGTATGTGTTAAGCTAATTTTGATAATATCAATAATTAAGTGATATAAATGATTTAAACCATAATAAAGGTAAATGCGAATTAATAAATTTCACTTAATAAAATACTGACATAGTAAAATGTTTTTATCTCTACAACACTGTTTTACCACACAGTAAAAATAATTTTGAAACCATTTTCTGTTTCAGTATTTTATTAAGTGATTTGGAGTTTCAACAAGTAACAACCTCATCAATCCAGTAATAAATTTAAAGCATAAAAGGCATATAAATTATGATTGTCTCATCAATAATATTGTTCTTAAAAGGGTTGATTTTATTAAAGACCTCGGTGTTGACAGCGCATTTAATTTTTCTATCAAAGTAAAAGTCGTGTGTGGTAAGGCTATGTATTCTCTAAGTTTTATCATGTGAAAAGGTAAATATTTTAACATGAGAACTTTGTTAGTTTTTTTATAATTAATTTCTACGATCTACTCTCGTGTATAGATATTTAGTATAGTTTTCATATTATAATGTAAAAGGGTTGACATTAGAACGGATATAGTAACCATTTGTGAGATATCTAATACCTAAAGTCATTACAGAAGCCGTATATTATTTCATTAATTAGCTTTGTACATAAACTCTTAAATAGTTAATACTCTTGGATTATTATCTTTAAATATTCTCTGCAAAAAACGTAATTTAACGAACGACAATAAAGAACTAGTTTGTATATAAATAAATATTGAGCCCATTCGGTCTAAAGTACATTAAATTAATGTCATATTAAATGAAGAACTTTATAATATATCTGCGTTTTATGTATTGAAACACTGGTTAGTTTAATAGGAGTACTCGGTAATTGGTTTGAAGAACTTTCATGTAGCAGCTTAATTCTCTAGGAAATCATTTCATCATGGTGGAGTATTAATGATGAATAAAAATAATGTAGAATATACTACACTAAATTCTTCCAACTGAATTGCAGAAAATGTTTACAAAATTATTGGTATTATTATAGAAAATTGCATTGTAATTACTGCCTATCGTTCACCAGATGGTGATTTTATTCATTTTTATGTACTTGTACAAAGGTTTTGGATAGCATAAATGTAGTGAATTAAACAGTTTACTTCGTTGCTGCTTGTAACCTTAGATTTAATAGCTACGAATGTAATAAATTACAGTTCGTGAACTTTGCCGCAATATATGGCTTGAAGTTTCTAGTCAGTTTTCCGATGCGACTCAATAATTGCATCGACAATGTGTGTACTAATTGTGTTAACTATACGTACGTGCAGCCATTGGAAACTGGATTATCTGATCATAGAAGTATATTTTTTAATATTATATCTGAGAATGCTAGCACAAATAAAACAGCAATTAAAACAAACTACCCAACACCAGTTATGGTAAATTTGTCATATTCCAATTATTGGATAAAGAGTCATGAGATTTTGTTAATTGAAATGATGCGTAAATAAATGCATTAATCAGATTATATCGATCGATTTAACACTGCTTTTTCAGAAAATAAAATCACGCATAAGAATGAAAATGTAAAATTTAAATAGCTTGCAATCAAATTCAAGATCCCGTACTTAGACTAGTAAGAAACGAATATCATCTAAAACACAAAACTGCAATTGAAACATGCAAAATAGAAGCAAATAATTCTTACCTTCAACTGTCCAATTTCAAACTGAAAGCTATGTGGGAAATTATAAATTCTATCGGGGCACCGATAACAAGTGTAATATCACTGCAAATGAATTTAACCAGTTTTTCTACAGTGTATCAACTGAAATAATAAATTTCGTACCCAGATCTAAAGTTGTTCCAATCAGTTTTAATGTATCGCGAACTCACAAATTGTAGTATGTGTTTTAAATTCGTAGAAGTTACATTTAGTTTAGTGATCAATTAATAGTTTGAAACGTAGAAAAAGTAGAGACATCTACGATATTAGGAATGATGTCTTAAAATCTTAAAATCAATAGTAACTTATATTATTTGCCCTTTGGCGAAAGTAACAACAAGTTGAAAATTGAGTAGTCCGTGTGTATCGAGTGCAATTTAATTTAGCTATATATATATATATATATATATACCGTGTGTCCCGTTTGAAGACGCATCATAGGGAATTCCCATGTAAAATTTTCAATTGCAGTTTGTATCTCTATTATTGAACGAAAATTATCAAAATAAAATTAGAATGATTCCTTTATCTACTAAGATTATTTTAGGGGTTTTATTTTTGTTTCATCTTTAGTTTTAATCGAAATATAGCTTAAAAAGTGTGAAGAAATATTCGATAATAAAATCCTCAAAATAATAGTTGCTATGAAATGTCAGTGTTTGTCATCTAAATTGATTAAGCCACAAACAAATAATTCAATTCAAAATAAGTGCTGACACCACAAAAGAAAAAGTTCAGATCATCAATTTGAGATTTGGCGGACATTTGCGACTTATTTAGTATAAATTTTGAAGCCTGTCCAGTGCCGTGTCTATCAACAATTATTAGAATTGATCAGAAATTTGAGAATAATGGTTGTGTAAACGATGAACATATTCTTAGGAAATCTGAAGAAACTGTAACAAATGTGTTGCGAGAATAACAGTACGTCTAACATCAAGTGTAAGCTTATAGTTATCGACCCTATAAAAGCCAAAATCATGAAGAACTGAGCAGTGGATCCTGATTCAAGATCTAAATTTTGTTAAATTATTGTGGAAGAGTGTAACGAGAATAAGAGATTTCCAAATAGTGTGTGTACAGATGAATGTACTTTCTATTTGGTGTCTGAAAATAACGAACAAAATAATCGTCAATGGTCTCAAAACATTCTTCATATTGTAACATCAAGAAGTGAATATCCACAAAAACATTTGCATTTTAAAAATAGCGTTGTTAGTTTTATTTTTATTGCAAGCAAATTAAGGTATTTATCGGTTTCACTTTATGTTTTTTCTTTACATAAGCATTATTTCTAAATTTGGAATAGTATAATAATTATAATTTAACTGGATGCGGTTTTGAAATTTTGTAGAAAATAAATGAGAAATACTAAAACCAGTTTTATTCTGTTTCGGGCAATTGTACCTTTGAGTTAACTCGTTTCAACAAGAATAATGAATTTGTGCCTTTGAACTCGCACTAAACTTTTCCTTCTGTATTGTAAGTACTCATTTTGAATTTAATTATTTATTTGTGAGTTATACAATTTAGATGACAAGCAC